>JAQFVV010006974.1:0-223066 GCA_028023455.1 Epiperipatus broadwayi | reverse complement strand
CTAGATGGCGTTAGTTGACTTAGTCTATATCGTATCGTTGGGATTTAAAGTTACTCTTTTTTGCTTTATATGCTTGAAATTTACTAAAAAAAAAAAAAACTTTGGAAGTACAAGGTAGGTGCTGTTCTTCCAAATTACCTCTTTTTTGTTAAAAATGAGTGGTTCTAAGAAACGTTTAGAATCATCGACGCTCAATAGAAAAGAATCTTCGAATGTAAACAAAAAAACAAACGTTAAAATTGACTCTTTAATGCATTGTTCAAGCTCTGTCATTAATAGATCAAAAGCTTCAAGTATGCAAGATTTAACAAGAGCAGATAGTTTAAAACCGTTTTCTAAAGTTAAAAATGTCTCTAATAAAATTCAGAATATCAATGCTAAAAAGAAATTGCTATCCGTGACTTCTAATGCGAATTCAAGTTGCCAAAAAAATAGAGACATTCAAAAGACTAACAACATATATATTTTTGATGGATCGGAAAAAAACATTTCTTCACAAGCCAGTGGACATGATTTTATCTCACATAGAACACGCTCACGGGTAAAAGATCATGCCAAATTAAATGATATGCATTCTTCTAATAAAGATTTATTGAAGCAGCTATCTCCAAGGCATAATAATTTAAAGACTGTTGCTAGTTCTTCTTTGTCTAAGCCCTTGCAGACCTTGCACCATAAAAAATTATCAGTTTCAGTTGGTGATATTACCACTACATCATCTGACTTGGAGTATAATATCAGGTCTTATGAAACATTACTAGCCAAAGATAAATCTCAAGTAATGGATGTTGCTTTGCAGGCAAATTGTGTTCTAGCAGATGCAAACTCTGACAGAGTAAAAAACATTCATTTAGAAACTTCTGATTTAATTACTTCTGGTTCGCCTCTATCTTCTAGTAAACTATCAATGTGTTTGCCTGCAGTACCACAATTTTCTATTGCTTCTAATGCCATTCAACATTCTATGAAACAGAATTTGAGATCTTTGCATTTGAATGATTTTTCATTATCTGATACTCTCATACATTGTTCTGAATCTAATTCTTTGAATGGAAATTTGCCTCTTTCAGATAAAAAAACTTCAGTTCAGAAACAGGATATTTCCTTTCCTACTTTGAAAGAAAATACAACACAAGTGTATAATATTCAGGTTAAAAAGAAAAGTTATGCTCATGTTCTTAATAATAATGTAGTCTCTGAACTTGCACAATCACAGTCAGACAAATTTACTTATTTAGATCTGAATGATGAAGAACAAATAATGTCAGATGTTTCTGCAGATACATCCATATTGAATTTCTCTAATCATAAAGATTTGGTTGATGAACATCAAAATATAAGTGTTCAATTTAATTCTAGGATACCAGTGGTTTTATTCAATTCTTTTTTACATTTTTCTAATAGCAATACTTTGATTCTTACAACTACAGACAGTAATTGTCAGCTTTATAACTTCCCTATTGATGAATTTTTCCAGTTGTTGAAGGATTTGAAACTTGGTGATGCTATCAAGAGGCTATATCATCACCCTAATAAACGTTACATCATATTGGAGTTTCATAATGTCTTGGAGAAGGAAAAGTTTAGAAGACAACAGCTTTTATTAAATCACAGATTTTTAGTTGTTATTGATATGGACAGGCCTAGGCTAGCTTTTGGTCTTGCGAGAAATTGTTATCCCAATTTTGGAGCTAAGGATCTTCAGAGGCAATGTTCTAATTTAGGTGAAATAACTCAATTTAAATATCTTAATGAGAAAAGAGTTGGTTTAGAGTTACCCAGCAACTCAGCTGCTTTTACTTTAAAGTTAAATAAAGGTCTTGCTTTGATTGATATTCCGTCTACTTTAGAGACTGATAAAGGTCCAATACATATCTCTATCAAAGGTTTACAACCTCAATGTTTTGTATGTAAGGAGAGGACTCATCTTGTTAAAGATTGTCCAAAGGGGTTTTGCAATATTTGCAAGCTTAAGAAAACACGTACTCATAGATGTAGTCCTAAAGTTTTGCAAGATTTGCAAAAGCAGCATTTGAGTGAACATATTACTGCGCAACAATCTGATGTTACTCTTTCATCTCCACCACAAGTTTCTACTGATTTAAGTAAGAAGATCAGTGGGTCTGTTGTTTCTATTCCAACTGACATTACTCATTCATCACTTGACTCATCTCATACAGTTCAAAACGAGGATATGTTATTGAAAGAGAATAGGTTTAACATTCAGTCTACTCTTGGTTGTTCATCTTTGCAAGATCAAGCACTTATAACTGATATTAGTTCTAACAATAAAAGGAAGATTTATGATTCTTCAGAGTCGCAACTTGAAAATAATTTTTCTAATCCTGATTCTGATACTGCACCCTCTGACTTGAAAACTAATTTGACTAGACGTTCAAAGAGTTCTAGGAAAAAGGACATTAAAAAAAGTAAATGGTCGGGAGATAAAAGTTCTCAGCAGTTAGATCTTTCGCTGTCACCTTCTCCTCAAAATGATTCTATTTTTACTTTAAATAACGGTCCTTCATCTCCAATATCTCATACTTCTCATCCTAATTCACAAATTAATCTTATACCTGAATTCTTTACAGACGATTTGCATTAACATTTTCTCATTTATATATATATATATTATTATGTTGCTTAATGTTATTGCTGTTAATGTTAGAGGTTTAAATTCTATTTCTAGAGTTTATGCTATAATGCATTGGCTTCAGAAATGCAATTTTCATATTGCATGCTTTGGAGAGACGAAGCTACATAATCATTCCAGTTATCGAATTCGTGATTTAATGCAAAATCTTGGTTCATTTTATTATGTTCCTAATATATCTGCTTCATCTGGTGTCGCTTTGCTTGTAAGTAAGCATCTTGCTTTTAATGATATCAAAATCATGTATTTGGATCATAATTTTTTGATGACCAATATTACATTTGGAAGTTTTACTCTGAATATCATTTATTTATATGTTAAGAGTGAGTTCCTCTTTGCTCATTCTATATTTAATAAAATTAATTCTCTTTTGTCTTCAAATTCTTATCCAACTATATTTCTTGGTGATTTCAATATGTGTTACATGCATTTTAATAATAAATTCCTACATCTTTTTAATAGAGTATTTTTATCTGGTGAAGGATGTTTTCCTCTTAATGCATTTTCCTTTTATACTCGTCGCACCACTTCTTTAATTGATCTTCTTTACTATTCTCCTGAACTTCACCTTGACATTTCAGCAAAGCTTCAGGTTGTTCCTTTCTCGGATCATTTGGCTATGCATGTTGCATTGTTGATTGATACTTCCTTTGTTGCTCAGTCTCATAGTTCTCTTACAATAAGGCTCTTAAATAAATTAACAGCTCCTGCTTCAATTTTTTCGGAGGCATATATTCTTTTTAGAAAAGTGGATATTCTTTCATTACCTGCCATATCGGCATGGTCTTCTTTTGTTGGTATTCTCAGTTCTATTATTAATTCTTATACTAGAAAGACAAAAGGTCCAAAGTTTTTACTTAAGCAATTGGATGATATTTCATCCAAACTTTCTAATCTTTCTTCTATTGATTCTACCATAGAAAATATTATGCAACTTAAAGTGCAGTATCATGATATACAGAAATCTCTTGCTCATTATGTGGCTATTAAACGGTCTAAAATTTTTCTTCAAAATCATCATAACTGGACACGAAGTTATATTAGATGGGCTTTAGGTGCTTATTCTAGACCTACTCCATTAATGATTGACACAGGAAATAAAGTATGTTCTGGCCCTATTATGTTGCTTGAACTATGTAATCATTTCAAAACTAAGCTTCAAATGTTGCCTTTTAAAATTGGCGACATCTGGAATGAATCTGAGCTTGATTCTAGTCATAATATAACTGAAACTATGATTATTCAAAAATTAAATTCTTTTCCAGACAATATACATCCTGGGATTCATGGTATTCCCAGGTTTGTCCTTCTTCATCTTTCATTTTTTACAGCTCCAATAGTTCGTAATATGATTGATATTCTAGCTAATGATTTTGTGAATATTCCTGATCTCTATCCGGTGGCGATGGTCCCTTTTCTTAAGAAGAAATTAACTCCTTCTCCATTATCTAATATTCATCCTATTTCTATGACACCTCTTTTGATAAAGACTATTGAATCTATTGTTAAAGATCATATACAAAATAATATTTATCTTCATTTATCAAAATTTCAATTTGCAAAGAAGGGTCATTCAACAACTGAAGCTGTTCAGCTTTTTCTTCTTCTTATTGAGTATATTAGGCGTCATAATAAATCAAAACCTGTGGTCGTTCAATTGGACTTCACATCAGCCTTTGATTGTGTTCTGCCTTCTGTTTTGTTTCAGATTCTTCGGGATTATCAGGTTCCTACTCCATATGTCCGTATTATAGCCAATCTTCTACTTAACAGGTCCATCTTTACTTCATTGGATGGTAAACTTGCAGATGGTTTTCGTCCGCATCTCTCAGTGCCACAGGGATCTCCTCTTGCCACATTATGTTTTATTACATATTTAAATCCATTACTTTTACAGATAGAATCTAAACTGCCTGGTATCTATGTTCCTGCTCTTAAACAGACTATTCATCATATTTCTTATGTTGATGATGTCTCTGTCTTTCTTCCTGATAAATCTTTTCTTCCAGCTTTGTTGCAAATATTGGACTCTTTTTCTAATACTTTTAATCTTCATATTAATGTTACAAAATCTGCAATGTGGAAAATTAAATCTGGTTTATCAATTATTTCCACTTTCACAGCCAAGCCTCAGTCTTTCCTTGGTTTTCCAATAGTTTTATCTCGTTCAGTAATTACAAGGCAGATTCAAAATATTATTCTTGATAAAACAAAAAGGATAGTTGCATCGCTTGTTAATATAAATATTTCACTTATGGGTAAGGTTACACTCTTGAACTCTTTGGTATATTCAAGGCTTAGTTATTATTTACCAATTATTAGGCCAACAAAGCGTTTTGAGAGGGCTATAAATTCGCTTTGTTCAAAATTATTTTGGAAAAATAAGATCGTAGCCATCAGTATTGCTAAAATTCAAATGCCAAAGCTTTTAAATGGTCTAGGTTTGCACTCAGTCTCAACTCTATATCTTCAGAGATCTATATCTTTTCTTCGTGTAACTTGTCTAAAGCTTGCTCAGTTATCCCTTCCTTTGGTTATTGATCCTACAGATACGCCACCTCCATTTTCAAGTTATTGGATTGCTGATTTATGGAAGTCAGTTATTAAGTCGATACCCTCGGTTCAAGTTGCGCTTGATGGGAAATTGACATTCTGGGATGTTTATAAATTAAAATTTCCACATTATACTCCTCTTTTGACTTCATTAGGTGTTTCAAATAAAGTTCTCTTGCGTAAAATGAAACTTCTTTTCATTGAAGCAAGACATGTTGATTTTGTACTTAAATTAAATTTAAATGCGCTCCCAACAAGTTATTTTTTAGTGACCAGCAGAGGCTTCATTAGGATTTCGTCTCAGTGTCAATTGTGTAGATTATATGATGAGACAATTCTCCATATTTTCTATATCTGTCCTGCTCTTAAGTCGATTAGGGACTTTATTGTTGCAAATATCTCTCTGGATCTTAGGGATGCTCTTTCTGTTTCTAACACTCTTAAGAAGGGATCGTTTGCAGCAATAAGATTATCTATCTTTATAACATTTTCTTTATGGTTGACACGTTGCAGACTCATCTTTGGTCATTCTCAGGACTCGGCTCTAAGTGTCTTTATTAAGCTTCTTGATCAAGTCAAGCAGCGAGACTCTCTGCTTTCGCCTGTGAGTCTTCATGATGATACTTGGGTGAAAGTTTTATTTTCCTCTTAATCTTATTAAGATACACTTTTCTCAGATCGGAAGAGCGTCATGTATTATGTCTAATATATTACTCATTATCTTCATTTAATCATGTTTCAGTATAATGAACCTCAATTTTATCCAGGACAATTAATTATATAAATATACAGTTTGCGAATGGATATTAGATACCATTGTTAACACCTTTCCTTGATCTGTTAATGGAAAACTAGATGTAAGAATCCATTAACATGACCATTTAATAACTAATGAATAAATTATTTAAACAATAATCTTGTAATAAACTAGAGGTCATTACTATATATATCAATTCCTAGTAAATTGTTGGAGGATATTAATAAAAGTGGAAGAGCTGAGAGTAAAATATTTTGGAAATATATTAAAAGAAGGAATGTAGGGAGAGAGAAATAGTATTACTAGATGGTGAGGTAATAGAGTGTAGCTCTAGAAAAGAATTGAATATAATCTTAAATAAGTATGTAATGGATATAGAAAAGATGTTAGATATGAAGGACAGAATGATAACAAACATGAAAGAATATAATAATGGGAATAATAGGTTTACAAAAAATGAACTGGATAAGGCAGGGAAGAAATTGACAAATGGAAAGGCAAAAGGTTTAGATAGATGGGCAGCAGAGACGGTAATGAATTTAAGGCATAAGTCAAAAGTAAAACTATTATCATGTTTTAATAAGATGGCACAGTAAGATAAATTTTCCAGGAAATTGGAGTAATACAAGAGTAAGGCTACTATTTAAAGGAAAGGATAATAGAAAACTAAACAATTATAGACTGATAGCAGTAACATCAGTTTTATATAAAGTTTTCTCATATATGTGGTTGGAAGGGTTGCAAAATGGATGGAAGAAAATAATATAATGGGAGAAATGCAAGGAAGTTTTTGATCAGATAGGCATATAGGAGTTAGTTTATTTGTAGTTACACAACTTATGGATATGAATAGGAATGCAGGTAAACAGTTAAATATGGTTTTTATAGATATAGAAAAAGTGTATGATAGAGTAAATAGAAATAGATTATGGATAAGTTTAGTAAATTTGGGAATGGATGGAGCTTTAGTAGATATTATTAAAAAATTATATGAGAATGGTTACAATACATATCAATTAGAAAATGTAGAATCAGTTAAAGTTAAAAATGGGGTGGGACTAACATAAAGATGCCCTACATCACCTATTTTGTTTTTGCTGTATTTGAGATAAATGTAGAGAGAGGAATAGAAAGACTAGGAAGAGGGATAGAGATGCCATTAATAAGTGGCAATGGAGTATATACATTGTCAGGTCTTTTATTTGTGGATGATGTCTTTTTGTGCATAGAAAGAAGGGAAGATATGGAAGTTATGCTGAGGACATGTACAAGAGTGAGTAAAGAGATGGGGATTAAATTTAGTGAAGAAAAAATCAAAAGTAATAATGATTAACACTGGGGAAAGAGAAGACAATTTTTTTTTATTGGGGGATATAAAGTTAAGTGTGTTGAATAGATATAACTATTTGGGAATCATCTTAAGTAATCAGAGAAATTGCTCGGATAAATAGGAGAAAAAATTTATAAATGAAAAAAAGAAAAAAAATGGATTGATAAAGAAATTAACAGTGTTTTCTAATAATAAATATGATGTAGCTAGAATTGTATAGAAGGGAGTGGCAGTAGCAGGGTTAACATATGGTAACAATGTGTTACATGTTAATAAAGGGTATTAGATTGCTTAGAAAAAGTACAAAGAAAAGTAGGAAGACATGCATTATATGCAGATGTGTGGATGGCAGAGGAGGCAATTCAAGAAGAAATGGGATGATCAAGTTTTTATACGAGAGATGCAAAAAGCAAAATGAAAATGTTCGGTAGATTGCAATTAATGGATAATAAGAGAATAGCCAAAATAGTATGTAATTGGGTTATAAGTGAAGAACAGGCAAGAAGATGAGTAAGAAAGGGTATGCAAAAGATTTGGATAAAGAATTTGTTAGTGTACTTGTACAAAAGGCAGAATAATTGTGTTAGGAGAATTGTTGAGTGTTATAGTGGTAAAGAATGGGATAGAAGAATAGATGCACTAATAAAGAATAGGGAGTTGGAGAGATGAAGAACTAGTATAGTATGGAGAGTAAAAAAAGTTTAAATATATATAGAAGGAAATGAAATATTGGGTGCAAGTTAATTTATGATAATAGCAAGGAAAGTAGTTTACTGTTTACCAAGGGAATAGACATGTAAATGGAAAAATGTGGGTGATTTAGTCTGAAAGTTGTGTAAAGAAGGCATAGAAAATATTAGGCATCTGTTAATTGAATGTAAATGTCTGAAAGCAGAAAGGGTACAAATAGTGAAGTTGTGGAAGAATAAATATAAACAAAGTGATTATATAGAAAGTGGGTTATTGATTTTTATGCTGGGTTTGACAAAAGATAAGGGGAATTTAGACATAAAGAACATGGAATTGACAAAGATTATGTTGTGGAAATGGAATGGAACAGGATATGGAAAAATTTAGGGTGGGAATGGAAAGAGAATGTAAAGTGGCTAACAAGTTTCTCTGGGCATAGTTGCTGAGAGATTCCTGACTTCGTATAAGAAGTCACAGCACATCACATCACATCTAGTCTACAAGTGTTTTTTTCTTTAAAAAAGCTAATACTTCAAAGATTTTTAAAACTTGAATAAGTGGAGGAAGAGACAATGATATTAAGGTAAACAAAAAAATAAAAAATCAGAATAGGAAACAATTGACAATTTCTCTTAATTAATTCTCCATTTTATCTTTAACATTAAATGTAATTCTGCATAAATTTTTAAAACAAAAAAATTGTGCATATAGCTGAAAATTAATTAGTACACACTTTGTATTTAAATCTTCTTGAGAGTGAGTGATATTAGTCTAATATATTTTGTCAATATGTATTTTGAAACTGACTGTAAACTTTCCATCTATGTAAGTAACTGTAATCTTCTTAAAATAATATAATAAACAGTTAATGATGTAATATTACTGCAAGATAGATAGCTTATATTTTCTTAAATAATAAATTGAATACAGTCTTTTGAATCATTTATTTATTCTTTTCTTCTCAAAGTTGATAGTTAAGGAAAGAATTGTGTTGCCTCTAACAGTTTTTTTCCTCCATATTTAATTTATTTGCTTCATATTTTTGTTCATGCTAATATGCCTTTATAAAAGACAATTTTCAGTTTTCTCCATAAATTAAAGAATATGTACCACTTCCTTAATCCTGATTCCACAATTGATTGGTCCACCATATGAGTGGCAGCATTCCAGTGTAAGATTCTACTCATAACATGAAATTCCAATATTTATCTGAGATATAAAAATATTTCATCAGTTGTTTTATAAATAGTACAAACACTGTGGATATTCTCCTTATGAAAATATTGATCAGTTAACTCATTTTATGTATAAAAAAAACACATCAATGGAACAATTTGTTACATAATGATATTATCATTTTAACAGTTTCAAAAGAGTATTGTTTAAGTACCAGTAATCCTCTGGTGGATGTGATTGGAAACACAAATCTTTTAAATTTTATATGAAAATGGTTTTATCAACAGAAAATAATTGAGATGGATGATGATAAAAAAAATCTAGACATATGTCACATGATGTGTGACAATAAACCATCTTTATTTTATTTAATTAATGCACCTAAAAATAGAAGTTAGTTGTTTTGTACTTCCATATGAAGTGGATTTGTTGTGGTGGCAAGTGTTAATATCAATATTGCTATGATGCTAAATAATAAATGTCATCAACAGTCCTTAAATTAAATATTGTTATACCAAAGTTTTTTTCATAAAGGTAGAGACCACAGTTAATAAAACTGATAATCCCATACATAAATCTGATATTCATTTATAATCTAATAATCAAGTAACAACAAAAATTGTTTAATAAACAATATTTGATTAAATACAGTCCTGCTGGTTTGCTGCAGTGATTCAAAGATGGACACAATCCATGTATTGTAGCCAGCTCAGTTAACTCTAATGCTCAAATTTCTTATAAACTTCTCAAAAACAAAACCAATTGTTATTTTTATGCCTTTCATGTTTTCGTGCAGTGGTAAAATGACAGACTTTGGAGCTCATAGTCCATAAATCATGACTCAGTTTTGTTATTTTAGGTATTTAAGCTTCTTGTGAATTCCTAAGCAATAAATAATTTGGTTTTTTTTTTAATTAAAAGCACAATGAAATGAAGAGTTGGATATGTTTAAAGATTCGATGGCTATCAATGACAAACAAAATATTATCTTTGCATATTATTATACTTTTAATATTAACAAAAAGCATCTTTAAACTTGACATTAAAAAATAAACTGGTAGTTTGAGATATTTAAGATCTGCAACTAATTGTGGGAAAATATCTAATTAATATAAATGGAAATTCACATAATTTTTTTTTACCCATGTGTCATAGCATCAGCCAGGAAGCAAACCCACTAACCTGAGATAACTGCTTGTAAAGCAGCTGTCGCTGACCTCTCGACTACCAATGCTTGACTTTTGGAATATGATTTCTGATATTTCAGAAATATCTCACATTCATGGAGAATAATGACTAGAATCCAGAAGAGAAATGTCAGTATTAACTCTATAATATTAAAAAATTGTTGAATTTCAAAGTAACATTTTTTTCTCTTTTCATTTATATTTTAAAATAAATATAATGATTAGGATTATCCAACTATTGATATTTTCTGTATAGAAAATTTTTCCTTACCTGGTAAAACATCAAAAGAACACTCAACACATATATACATGCAGAATTAAACTTGGCTGGGTGTTTTTGATAGAAATAAATTAATATTAAAAAAAATTATACCTATGTGTTTGAAAAGATTTTAAATAAATTTGTTTTACCAGTTCTTACTTATGGATATGAGATGTGGACACTTAAAAGAAGAGCAATACAGAGACAAGACTACTCAATGAAAGTATGGAGAGATGCATATTAGAAGTACAAAAAGTTTAAAAACAAAAGACATGGATAAAAGAACAAACAATTATTACTGACATCATTGAAAGAATGAAGAGACTGAAGTGGAGTTGTTCTGGGCATATTTCTAGAAGTTATAATAACATATGGACAGTTAAAATCTTAAACTGGATTCCAATAGACTGTAAAGGGACCTATAGTCAGACCACATGTGAGATGGATTGATGAAATAATGAAGTGTGCTGGGATGATGTAGAGAAGAGAGATTAGAAGACAGATTGAATTTGGAGAAACATTCATTTGGCAGTGGACAAATAATGGTTGAAAGTGGAAGATATGCCATTGATGTGTTTAAAAATGAGAGTTGTGATAATATAATAACTTATTAGCTGTTGGCACATGTGGTTTACTATTAAAACCAAGATTTTCATGGACAAAAGATACATTTCTATATAAAAAAAACATATTTCAGATCCCGATAGTAGACGTCATTCCAAAATGATGCAGATCATGTGTGAAACAACATTGAAACCAGAATAAAAAATGGCAGCTACCAGACTATGAATGATATTAGTAAGGACTATAAAAAACAAGTAGAAATTTTTTAAATAATATTTTAATTATAAAACAAAAAAGAGTCAATAGATGTATATATGAACTTTATTCTTTCAGCTTATTGCAGTATACAAGTGCATTTCTCCTTCCTCTATTTTTATATTATCTTTGTAAGTTCGGGTAATTCATCATCATCATCATCATCAACCATTATCAATCTACTGCAGGATAAAAGTCTCTCCAAGTTCAATTCATCTTCTCTGATCTTTAGCTTCTCTTCTCCACATCAGCTCTGCACACTTTCTTATTTCATCCATCCATCTCACATGTGGTCTCTTTCTGGGTCTTTTACAATCTCTTGGAATCCAGTTTAATATTTCAATTATTCATCTATTATCATCTCTTCTAGCAATATGTCCAGCCCAACTCCACTTCATCTTTTAATTTTTTCAATGAGTAATTAGTGATTATTTAATGAACAAACTATCTTCTTTTTAAATAAAATAAAAATTTTCAATGCATAACCTATAAACCAAGATAATAACCAATCTCACTGAAAATATTTTCTATCAATTTTTATCTTCTCTATTATTTTTTCTATTTTTCTCTACAATCATCAAATCATTTTCCCAACAGTCATAAATATCTTTTTGTCTTAATTAATTTTAATAAAAGCTATCACATTAATTCCAATCCTCCATTTTCAAATTTGCTTATTTTTATCATAAAAAACCAAAAGATTTCATTTCCTTTACTTTTATGTTTCTTCTACTTTCTTTATAATTTATTGTGATCCTTTTTGAACATATTATATTCCAAAAATAAAATGTACAATATTTTTCTCATATCAACATATAAACTACATTTATAAACTAAATTTTTATCCCATTTGAGTTTACTTTCCTCTGGTCCTTCTACCAAACAATAATAAATTGTATCTAACGATATTGTACACCCTTTCATATTTATATATTCTTATACATTTTAAATTTATTTTTACCTATGAACCATTTTGATATCTCTTATAATAATCACCTACAGTACATTCTCTAAGCATTTAACCTATTTCTTATATAAATACAAAGAAATAGAATCTCAATCTATTATTATCTTGGCACATTGAAAAATATTTCCAGACTACATATTCGTTTTCATTTGCATGTAGTCAATTAAATACTATTTTTACTAATCCACTTTTTTACTGATGTGATGTAAAATGGATTATCATTAAAAAAGATTAGAAGTTTCAATGCATAGGCTATCTGATTAGAAACCCTGATAGCCAAACTAAACTTTCGTTACATCAAAACTCTTTATAAATCCCACTAAGTTCATATACTTTTTACTCCATTTGCCAATTGTTTTGTTAACCTTGACTCACAGACCGACCGACCGACCCCATTGCATAAACACTATTTTAATATTTTCATTACCCTGCCTTCATATTCTCCAATTTTGTTATAAAGATTTCAACAAAGTATAAATTCTATATCCTTTTTACTGTCTTAACATTTAAAATTTTCCCTTTCACCAATATAATCTATTCTAATTGATTTTCAACAACCTCATAGAGAATAGAGGTTTAATAACAGAACAAAAGTAATGACAAATGTATTTTGAATTAGGTTTGTATTGGTATGGTAGAGGGAAGGTGGATCATAAGGTACTGATGTATTTTAGAAGAAGTCTGCAGTTAAATCCAGAAAATGAATTAGCACATTATTATGTGGGTGAGATTTTTCAAAAATGAGGAAGATATACTGAGAGTTTAGGGTCATACAAGAAAGCAATAAAATTAAAGACACTCTAAAAATAAGTGATCATAAGTGATCAATACTCATTCTACCATCTCCACATATATAATTCCAAACTCTTAATCCATTCTCACTTTCTTTCCTAGTATCTAAAGCTCCTACCCTTACACTATATTATAATAAACTTTTTTTAGTGTTACCATATGTCATTCCAACTTTATATAATTTTTATATAACTTCAAACTATTTTTTATTCATACTATCCTCTTCAAATTAGATACCTATAATACATTATTTTTAAATGTATCCCATTTCTTATATAATAAATTGCCTATCTACTCACTCTGAATATTGTAAAATCTTTCTTGCTCCGTGCATTTCCCCCCCTTTCTATATAAGCCAATTAAACACTGTTTTGACCTCTTCTGAACATTTTAAATTTATTTTTGATTTCTCTCTTTAAAAATAAACACCACCCCATGTCACTTTAAATAGCCCATTTGCTGATCTTTTTGCATTCTGTCTAAAATGTCTGATTTTCCTGGCCAATACAAAGTGCATACTTTTCAAATGTTAAAGCAGGTACCAACACCCTTTTCCAAAACAAATCCCATTTTATTTTTTACTTTTTGATGTCAACATTAATTCCCAACTGTGTGTATATTTCTTTTTACTAAAACATGTAAATATCTATATTCATTCAATTCTTCAAGACAATATTAACATTTTCCATACTTCAGTTTTATCTTCCTATTAAAGACAGTATAAGATCTTAGATTTTTCTTCAGTGAATTTAATTTTACTTTTTTTCCCCTGCCTCATTAGACTTATCTAATGATAACTATATCTTCTACATTATTTGCAAAAAAAGTTGTATCGATGGCAAAAAAGGAAGAATGGCATATTATATATTCTCTTGATTCTAACTATAGAAATTCCCACCTCTACTCATAATCTTTTTATTTCAACTTCCAATTCTTAAAATCACAATACATAATAATGGTGATTATGGGATATTCCTTCATATTTAACTTCAACTGATTCTTGAAGTAGAATAAATAGAGTCAAAAATCCTAAGTTCGAATCCCTCTATTTACATATATAAGAAAAGTTATTTTTGTTAAGTCTATTAATTCTTAACAATCCTACATCTATACCCATAATTTCAAAACTTTTACATAATCTATTTCTACCAACTCTATCATAAGGTTTTACTATAACAAATACAATTAGATAGGGTTTGAACACAGACTTTCAAGCTTTCCTCAGCCATCCACTCTATCTCCCAAAACTGATATACATGACCAAACACACGTGGAAAAAGATAAATGATCTCCAATATATATATATATAATATAAATCCCAGTGCATAAATATATATATATATATATTTGTTTGAATTATCCAGCACTCATCGTTTGGTTCAGATCATCATCTCCCTCACACGTATATATATATAGCCAGTGCTCGATTCATATTAAGATAGTAAATCTTCAAACTTTAATGGACAGGCTTCAATCTATTCCGCCTTCCAACTCTTCAGCCATCCGTACCACTGAAAATCTAAATAACTAAAAACCAAAATCCCTTGTTGATGACAATATTATTGTCATGTCTATGTTGACTTTAAGTCAAGGGATTTGATTGTTCCATCATCAGATTTTTAATGGTATGTATGGATGGCTGAATAGTTGGAGAGTGGAGTAATTGAAGCATGTTGATTAAAGTTTGAAAATTTGTTATCTTAATGTAAACGAAATACTGATTATATATATATATTTGGGAGATGATGATCTGGACCAACTGATAAGTGCTGGTTCAGCACAAAATACGTATATTGAAGATCATTTATCTTTCTCACATGCGTGTGGTATCGGTTGCATGAGATAGATTTGGATAGCTGAAGAGAACTTGAAAGCCTGTTTTCAAATCCTCTAATTACATCTAAACTCTAAGTATAAATATATAAAAAAATACTTGCATTCAAATATAACAAATACAAAAAAAAAAAAAAAAATGATTTACTTTTTTTATAATATATTTCAATCATCTGTTTATAAATAAATAATTCCGTAGGAAATCCATTGTATATCTATCTATCTGAACATATAAGTGCCCTCTATTGAGCTGTATTTGAAGTAAGATATTACATGATATAAATAAGATATTAGACGAAATATATAATAATTAACCTGTGAATTGTAAAATATAACATACACATAAATATCGTTCTTTAGCATTTAATTGCACATACACACACACACAAATATTTCAACTATATAAACATATGTCGCATAATTTAAATATTTTGGCTCTATTAATAGGAAAAATCAAAATAGTATATTGATTTATATTAAAAAGATTAGAAAATGATGAAAAAAATAGACATTTTTTCAAAAAAATACGTAAAAATATTCAAATTTTATGACATTACATAATCATCTTGCAATCCACATTGACTTATCATGAAAGAAAAGTCACCTATATTTTAATTTTGACGTACAAAGTTAAACTTTACACTTATATATATAATACTTTTGGTATGTTTACATCTACAGCTGTTCCATGAAAGTGATATTAAATAATCAAGCCTTTGTTTTAATCTAATTTACTAGATCAATTTAATTTACAATCTTGGGTTTCATCAAAGCAAACAGTTTCCAAGCCTGGGTAGTGGATTGTAATTGCATTTTTATTAGTTCTCCTTTAGTTGTTGAATGATTTAATGGATTTTGATAAGACTGTATGAAAAAGACAAGTTAGTGAGGTGAATATGAGATCCATCAATCTGGTGGTGACATTTAGAACCTCACCTTTTATAATAACCTGTTTATCTATTCTAACGTTATTTCTAAAGTGACAGTTCATTTAGCAATGTGTTTAGATAGTGATACAATAAGTAATATTTACCAAGCTGAGAAAAATGGGAATTTATTTAATATTGAATCGTGTCTATATTGACTCTTGATAAAAACTTTTAAAGGAATATTAGTTTTTGTTGTCAAAATCATAACATATTGAATATATTTTGGTTTATAGTCAATGCTGAAATAACTATAATAAAAGTAAGTCGACGTAATTTGTGATGTTATTTATATAATTCAAAAATAATTTAAGCCTATTAACTAAGTTAATATTAGTGCTGTAATTAATATACGGAGTGTGTGTTTGGAAGGAGAGATATCTACAAAATTGTTTATAGGATATATATATATATAATGTCATTTATTAACTAAATAAGGTGCTTGTAGTTTATTGATAGAGAATCTGCTTATCGTATCTACGATCTAGATTCAAATCTGAGCTCAGCATACTTAGAAGTGTTCTTTCAGATAGTTGGTCTAAATTAATTCAACTAACCAATACATAAAGATTAGTAAACGGTTTTTTTTATTTAAAATTAGTTAGAAGATAAAATAAAACACTGCTCGAATTCTCATCATCTGACAATTGTCTCTATTCTCTTTCACTGAACTTCTGGGATTAGTTTCTGGAGTGACTTTCGTCACATTGTGGCCTATTTAAGATTGTAATTACTTTTATTCTATTGTTTGAATGTTGAAAATAATATAAATATATACAAACTTTTATTTTCAAGAACATAATAATAAGATTAATAACAACAACATTCAAAATCAGTATCTCAACATATATTTGGTAAAAGTTCTAATATAGATAATAAAAATTAATTTAAAGATAGAAGAAATTTGTTATACATTGGCTTTACATAAATAGAAGTCGCTGCTATGGAACTTAGAAAAATTTTGTTGTCCCACAGATGCAATATCATTAATCCATATACTGATATTCAGACAACTCTTTTAATCATGATTAAATAACATGAGAAAAGTAGGGAGGGGGAGGCTTTCAAATTTCTATGACTTATTATACTTTAAGTTAATGATTTATGTAGTAAAAGATTTTTATTTACTCTGATCATGCACAAACTTCAAAACAATAATAAAAACAATACAATAAATACTTTATACTATTATTAGAATTTGATTTCTCAGTACCAAACTGCCTTCACTCATGTTTTTGACATCACCCACTTTATTAGATAAATGCAATAATAATTATCAATTATTTATTAAGCTAGAGATTATCATATCATTTGTAACTCAGTTATAAACTTTAAAACCTAATTAAACATTATTATATATGTTTTGTTTTCAATTAAAAATAAATACATGGTAACATTAATCCAATTTCATCTTTCATTTCCATGTGTATTATTTTCTTCAGATATACTTAAAACTACCATTTTATAATCTTGAAACATATGAATAAAAACAATTAAAAAAGATAAATGACTACCTTACCCCCACCCCACCCAAAATGTATTTCATGCTGAACTAGCACCCTCAATCATTAGTGTATTTAACTGATATTAATGTATCAAAGAGGCAAATGCAAAAAGTTTGACACATATATCAAATTCTTAAGATTTGATAACTGATAGATATTGAACAAATAATGAAACCATATGTAAGCGATTGCTAGATGAGTCAAGAATGGAAAGCCTAGTTCAGTATAACTTGAATCTTGTGAACAATTTGTTTCTGACATATTTTTTTATATGTTTCAAGAATAGGATATTGACATTTTAAAATAAAAGTAAAAAAAAAATACAGTTTATGAAAAATATATAATTGACATTAGAGTCACATTTTTTGTTTTTCATAATTTGTCCAAAAGTTCTACTAAACTGAAATGCAATACAAAGTCCTTAATTTTGATCTTGCATTTGCTAGGTGATCACAATACCCTTGATGAAGAATTTCTGAAAAAATAAAATTTGATAAAGAACTTAAAGTGCATAAAGATTTAAATCTAATAAGATGATTAATATGACGCAAACATTATACTGCTTCGTCTGTAATAGCACAAATTAACACCGCATCAGTCATAGTTCTCAATTCTTTCTGCTACATTGCAATGCCAGAGTGAAATATAATTAATATATAATTTAATTATTATTTTTGTTCCTAGATGGCAGGTATAATTACAAGATAAGAACAGTTTTCAAGAACAAGAGCACATTAGACAATTTAGTGGGGGAAAAAATTATATTACATTAATAAGGACAAAACTTATTTTATTTCTAAAGTTAATCTTCATGTTTTAAAAATATTTGCATTTTTAAAAAGATATTTAAAGTAATAAAAAAAAACCCACCTCTGTCCTTTATTTATGTTATCCCCCCCCCTCCACCATATGGGTTTTCATTAATTCAAAAACACTAATAATTATAAAAATAAAATGCTCTTAGTGTTTTTGAAGTAATTAAAAACCATATGGTGGGGAAAAAATTATCATAAAGAAAGGCACAGAGGTGTTTTTTTTGTTTGTTTGTTTGTTTTTGAAGATAAATTGAAAGTATTTTCATTAGTTCTAATGTTTTAAATTATAAATATAATAAAAATAATTTGATTTTATTACAAACTCTATTTAAACTGAAAGTTACATATATTAAAATTAACTCTACATTTTAAATATTGACTTAGTTATATGTCATTCTATAAGATTTAAAAACCCTCTAAACAGATGACTATTAATTGATTTTACTTAGAGAATATCACTGAAAATAGAATACAATGAAGAATTACAGTTAGGCAATATGATAAAATAATTTCAAAGAACACCCAAATAACTAATGACACTGCTACAGTGAGCAGCTACAATGATGCTAGTTTCGCACATTGATAAGAACAAATGAATCTCATCAGAACTTGCTGAAATTCACTGGATATGACATGTCTGACACTGTTATAGTTAACAGCATCTTTGAATAGAATGATTATTATATTATTGATGTTTTCAAGCACAAATTTAATAATTATTTTTTTATTTGGGGGGTGGGGGTACTGCAAGGTCATAACACTCATAGACCAATCAGAAAGAGACCACATGTGAGATGGATGGATGAAATAAGAAAGTGTGCAGGGATGATGTGGAGAAGAGGAGCTAAAGATCAGAGAAGATGGATTGAACTTGGAGAGACCTTCATCCTGCAGTGGATTGATAATAGTTGATGATGATGATGATATTAGAAAAAAACCGGACACATCATAGCATGCAATAAATTATATAAACGTAGTTTATTATCATTTAATAAATGCTATCTATTACAGATCTTGAAATCAAATAAGCCGATGAAGCATTTCTTCCACACACACACACACATATATATATATATTCTATTCATGATTTTATTCTTAGTAATCTATTTTATCGAAACGATTTTATTTGATTGTAATAAATTCCAATATCTTTACAAACAAAACATTTTTATTAAATAACGGGTATGTTCCCATATGTTATCACTTTTTTAATTCAAGTTCTTTTCTAATATTTCAATATTCAAAAATACATCAACGATTCTTTTGGGCAATTAAAAGATCAAAAATAGTTATCAAATTTAAATCTTATATATCTTTGCTTAAACTTAGTCAGCCATCTTGTTTATCTCAATAGTTCCCCTTCTCCCCATTTACTGCCGCGATTAAATATTGATACTTTTTTTCTTTTTAAAAATAGAAATCTTTAAATTATATATTGTAAAATATATATCTAAATGTTTATTTTGCTAAAACACAAAAACTACATAGGTAAAAACAGGAATTTAGAATTATTTTAAGGAAGAAAACAGTGACAGAATTTTTTGTATCTTTTATAAAATATCAAAAAAACATTCCTTTTTTAAAAATATTTATAACATATACCATAATACTTTTTTGAATATACGTAAAATAAAAAGCATTTAAAATTCAGAGGTTGTTACCATTGTTTGCTTCAATAACTGCTACGCCAGTGGGAGAAAAGATATATTGAGATACTCCGGGACAATGCAACTTCTTATATTCCCAATGAAATATCTAAAATTTTTACTGAAGAATAAAAGAATATAATTAAATTATAATCTAGCAGTAAGGAATTACTGTGCATATATATATCCTTTGGATATGTATTTATATTTTCTAAAAAAAAAAATAACACTATTTTATTAGAAAACACTCTGCGACCTATCATTTCTACAATCTGACTTCGAATTCAGCTTGGATACAACTTGCATTTATTTTTTTATATATACTTCAATTACATTTTAGTTTCTTTTTGCTGGCAGCCAGATTGTGGACAATCTAAATAATCATTTAACAACAACAACAACAACAACAACAAAAAACTAACAGTGAAATTTTCACCACTGAGCAACTGGAATGTATCTAATGCATGAAACTGTCTTAGTAAGGTCTTTGTTATATACCAATCTGTTTACAAGCTACCTTATTTTTATCTTAAATTTTCATTCCAAAGTAGAATTTTAAATTAGAAACTAGAATATTCAAAATGCTATAATTTTAGAATTAAAAAACATTTCAAAAATTGTTTTATATAAATAAATTTTTAAGATAACCTATGAATTATGAAAAAAAAAGTAAATTACACATACATTAATAAATGATTTAATATAAACAATATATACTAACTTCTTCTATGAAGATATAGAAGCCATCACATGAATAATAAAAAAAATTAAAAATATTACTCTGCATTATGTTAAGAATATATTAAAAATAGTGGAATCTTAAGAACTATATGAGATATTCAAAATTTTTTACTTCAGAAAAAGAAGTACCACAAGGGTCATATGATTCTTTACAGTATACATAGATCAGGTGGTCAAAGATATTAAAAATCAGGTGTCATTTAAGTGTGAAGATAGTGACAATAGCTTTTATTGATGATGTAATAATAATTTATCAGAATGTATATAATATTCATATTGTTATGAATATCCTAAATAGTTTTTTTAAAAAAATAATACAATCTTTTATACAATCATTAAAATCCACAGCTTGGCAAATAGCCACGGGTAGAAAGATACCAGCTGAATTCCAGGCAACTTCATCATTGTTTTCAGGAATCCCAATTTATATGCCAAAAACAGATATGAATTGATACTTAAGATAGTCCTATGTTATTATGTACCATGGATGAGTGTTTTCAAGCCCTAGGTTATTATGCATCATGGATGAGTCTTTTCATTATAACAGTAAATGAATTAAATCCGATAGCAAAGAACTATATTTGGGGAAAATCTTGATACCTATTATCAAATTTCAACATTACAATTAGTAATTTGTCAAGGAGGCTTCAATCTTACAGATCTTAAATTATATTTATCATACATAAAAGCATGAACATATATTAATTTAATACAAAAATTTTAGTCTCCCCATTACCAGATGCTAATGTAATTACTAAAATTAAAAAAGACAGAACATTTTATGGTGATATATTTATAGGACATAAAGACTTGCAAAGCAACTTACAACTTAAGTAGATTAGTTAACATTAAAGACAATGATTTAAAAAACGAATAAATAATATTCAGTATACTTACAAGTGTCAGTGATTAAGGTTATCAAAAATATCCACACAATATATGCTCCACAATCATATATCAAATTCTGTTTTAAATTTTTAAATGTCTTCTTACTCATGAACATTTATTGAAATGACTGGCTAAAAATGCATTTGGAGCATTTATGTATATTTTGTAACATGAAAGAGGAAATCTTTATTCACTTATTTGAAGAATGTGCAGTATATAAACTCTTAAGATCAAAATTATTTTATGCTGCATCCATAAATTTAAAAAGGGAAATAATAAACAATATTAAAATATTTAATTCATGTAATGCAAGGGGTTTGCTATGTGTTCTAAAAACTATATAAACAATAAGATGTGAAATGATTTTTGATAATAAAAAATATAATTTGACAATGGTTGGGATAAATACTTTAAGAACAGCAAAAAATTGGACAAGCATTAGTCTGTTTCCATGTAAATTATAAAAATAACATCAAAATAAAAAAAGTATTATTTAATTAAAGAAGAAACATAATAATAGAGATAATTTTTTATATATTAAATGCTTTTATTGACTGTGCACTTTAATTGTTTCTTTAATCACAATTGGAATGTTTAGATTTGACTTAGAATAACAGCATGGGGATTCAGAAATTAAGTTAATGCCTTGTTATAAAAATATGGATTGACTTAATTAACTTCTGGAAGTTCATGCTTTATGTCAAGTTAAATTTAAAAATTTCAATTGTAGTTGAAAAAATAATTATTTTATTTCTTTTTTATGTCCAGTCAATAAAAGCATTTAATATATAAAAATATCTCTATTTTTTAAGTTTTTAGTATTGGCACAGTAAATGAAAATGTAAAACTATATTGTACTTTAAATTGACTGGACACTTATAGTTGGTATATATTCCTGTTATAAGTTAAAATGTATACCTCTTATGTATATATCATATTTAGTATGTGTACATAACAATACATCTGTATATCTTGTAAATGAACATCACTTAATTCATATAATTTTACTTCAAATCAATATCACACATATAGTAATATGTCATTAGATATTTCTACAGTAAGTTAATATATTTAGTATGTGTACATAATTATATATACATAAACAGTAAGAAGATTTATTTTTATTTTATAACAGTTGTTTTTAAAAAAAAATGTAAATATATATGTATATGATATTTAGTATGTGTGCATAATTATATATATAATAAATTAATAACAATTGTTTTAAAATAAAAATAGAAAACTTAGTTATTAAATATATATACATTAAGAGTTTAAAATGGTTAAAAAAGGTTATTAAATTGAAAGAAATTTTTTTTTTACTCTTCTCTTGATCAGTATTTACTACAAATAAAAGTTTTAGAATAACCGTTAACTGTGATATACATGAAGTTATTGAATATTTTTCATATTTTTCCTACCCTCAATTCTATATCTATCAAATTAGTTGACATACTAAAAAGATAAGTATTTCAAATGGATTAGGGTGATATAACTTAGTAATGTATCAATTTTCAAGCAATTCTATTGAATTTAAATATATTAAAACTCAATTTAAAAAGTTCATTCTAATTTAAAAAACAACAAAAGTTAACAAACAAACCAATTTTCCAAAATCAATAAAAGCATTTAAAAAATATAAATAAGTATGAAGATCTGTAATTTAAAATTTATATGTAAATAATTATTGTAAAAATGTGTATAATTTTTGTTTTTTGTCAATAAAGATTTTACTTAAAATAAAAAATATTATTCTGCATCGTTTAGTGCAGTGACAGTTATTAACACTTCTGATGCCGAAACTTCTTATAAATTTACAAGCAGTGAGCCATTAAAATATTTTTATCTATTTTAAATATTAATTTAAAAATGAAAAATATAAACAAAGTTTGAAAAATATGTTTAAGTTAAAATTTTTCCCATTATTTTTACATTTTGAGACTATAATGAAGTTTGCACATTGAGAAGTTAGAATAAATTGAGTTAAAAGAATATGTGAATACAAAGTATCTTTAGTGATGATTAATGTTAATCATTCATTAGAAAATATAACTATAATATATGAAATTATTTTTTAAACATCAAAGTAAAATTAAAAATATATACAATTATTATATATATCATATAGTTTAAAGTTTGTTTTATATATACTACATAGTTTAAAATTTGTTATGTATGTCACACAGTCTAAAGTTTGTTTTGTACAGCACCTAGTCTAAAGTTGGTTGTGTATGTCACATGGTCTAAAGTTTACTATGTATGTCACATGACCTAAAGTTTGCTGTGTATGTTGCATAATGTAAAGTTTATGTATGTCACATGGTCTAATTTATTGTGTATGTCAAATAATCTAGTTTGTTGTGTATGTCATATAGTTTAAAGTTTATTGCGTGTGTCACATGGTCTAACATTTGTTGTGAATGTCACATGGTCTAAAATTTATTGTGTATGTCACATGCCTACAGTTTGTTATGTATATCACAGTCTAAAGTTTCGCTTGGTCTAAAGTTTGTTATGTATGTCACATGATTTAAAGTTTGTTGTGTATGTCATATAGTATAGTTTGTTATATATATCATGTGTTCAAAAGTTTATTGTGTATGTCACATGGTCTAAAGTTTGTTGTATATGTCACATAGTCTAAAGTTTATTGTGTATATCATATAATCTAAAGTTTATTACTTATATCTCATGGTCTAAAGTTTATTGTGTCAGTTGATCTAAAGTTTGTTTGTATGTCACATGGTTTAAAGTTTGCTGTGTAAGTCACATGGTTTTATTTTACATGACTGTGTATGTCACATGATTTAAAGTTTGTTGTAAATGTCACATGGTCTAAAGTTTATTGTGTATGTTGCATGGTCTAAATATTGTAATGCATGTCACATAGACTTAAGTTTGTTGCGTATGTCACATGTAATCTAAAGTTTGTTATGTATGTAACATGGTCTCAAGTTTATTGTGTATATCGCATGATCTAAAGTTTGTTATGTATGTCACATAGTCTAAAGTTTCACTTGGTCTAAAGTTTGTTATATATGTCACATGGTATAAAGTTTGTTGTGTATGTCATATAGTCTAAAGTTTGTTGTGTATATCACATGGTCTAAAGTTTATTGTATATGTCACATGGTTTAAAGTGTGTTGTATATGTCTCATGGTCTAATGCTTATTGTGCATATCACATCATCTAAAGTCTATTGTGTATATTACATGGTCTAGAGTTTGTTTGGAATGCACAATGGTCTAAAGTTTGCTATGCATGTCACATGGTCTAAAGTTGGTTGTGTATATAACATGATCTAAAGTTTGTTATGTACATCACATGGTCTAAAGTTTATTGTGTATGTCATAAACTAAAGTTTATTGTGTATGAGTTTGTTATGTATGTCACATGGTCTAAAGTTTATGTATGTCACATAGGTTAAAATTTATTGTGTAAGGCACAAGGTCTAAAGTTTGTTGTGTACTTCACCGAATCTAAAGTTTGTTATGTATGACACATGGTCTAAAGTTAATTGTATATGTCACATTGTCTAAAGTTTGTTGTGTATGTCACATGGTCTAACGTTTGTTGTGTATGTCACATGGTCTAAAGTTTGTGTGTTACATGGTCTAAAATTAGTTGTGTATATCACAAGGTCTAAAGTTTGATATGTATGACACATGGTCTCAAATTTATTGTATATGTCACATGGTCTAAAGTTTGTATTTTTTTATGTATGTCACAAGATCTAAAGTTTGTTGTGTACTTCACCTAATCTAAAGTTTGTTGTGTATGCCGCATGGTTTAAGTTTATTGTATATGTCACATATTCTAAAGTTTGTTATGTATGTTATATGGTCTAAACTCTAAAGTTTGTTGTGAATGTCACCTGGTTTAAGGTTTGTTGTGTATATGACATGGACTAATGTTTCTTTTACATATTATTTGATATAAAGTTTGTTTGTATATCATTTAAACTAAAGCTAGCTGTATATATCATATGGTATAAAGTTTGTAATTCAAAGTATTTTTGTAAAAAAAATTCTAAAAAAAGTCATTAAAAAAACGTAACCCAAAACTAAATTAAGATATATTAATTCTTTTTCTATTTTTGATTTGTAAAATCAATTGTAATTTTAAAATTTATGACATTAAGCAAACTTGTTGAAAGAGTAATAAAAATGGCTGTTTCTAGGTTTAACTAACATATATTCTCATTACTTCAAAAATAGTTGCAGATAGTATAAAACAGATAAGTCAAACTCGTTTACTACCAAAGACCCCACAAACTATTTAACACCAAGTTGTGGACCACATTACAACAAAATACAGAAATTAAAAGAAAGCAGATTATTTACATATGACAAAATATTATACATTAAAAAACATATGTAAAGTACAGAAGCCGTTTTCCAAACCAACATCAATTTAATTCTAATATTGCATCAATTTTTTGAAGAAACATGGCATGGTTTTTCATTAACCAACTCTTCAAAATTTGGTTGAATTGGTCGAGTTGCAGATACTTTTAAAATTGATTATGGCCCCATTAATACTGATCTTTCCACAGTGTTATTGTTTTTTAAAATTAAACATAATTGCTCACACCTATGTATGCTGCCAATCATGTCTAAAATAAGCCTCTAATGGTATACAATATATTAGGAAATTTTTGTTTGAATATGAAATTATCTTGAATTTCAATTAATTACAGTTGTAAATTATCATCCACAGTTTCAATGTCAATTGATAGAGGAGAAGTAAATAGATGAAATTGAGTTTCACATTTTTTGAAATCTGAAACTCTTTCTTTTGAATTCATTTGTAATATTGCAAATTGACTAGTTTATTCTGAACTTTTTAACCCCAGTGATTTTTGTAATAGTGACTGGTGACATTCAAAATGAGATATATTTTCATTTTGAAGTTGTTTTTTAGAAAGTAAAAATTTTTGTTTGACAACATTAATATTGTCAAATAACATTATCTATATGATGTTTCACAAACATTCATTCATTCTGCCTGGATTCCAAGAGATTGTAAAATACCCAGAAAGAGACCACATGTGAGATGGATGAATGAAATAAGAAAGTGTGCAGGGGTAATATGCAGAAAAGAAGCTAAAGATTGGAGAAGATGGATTGAACTTGGAGAGACCTTCATCCTGCAGAGGATTAATAATGGTTGATAATGATGTGATGTTTGCTTTGTAATTTAAATTTATATTAACTAAGATGATTAGTAATGTCAATAGAAAAAGCCAAGCCCTTTCTCCATTGATCACTTTACAATATTCCACATTCATATTTTTTTAATTAAAAAAAATAGTAATTCCATACGCAATTCAAAGAATCGCTTCAAAACATTACGACTGGAAAGCCATCTAATTTCTTAATAATAATGAAGGTCAATGTATTCATTTCCTTCATCTTCTAGGAATTTAACAAACTGACAATGATTAAGGGCATTGCATAAATATAATTTACAATTTTAGTGACATTTTTCAGCACATGTCCAATATTTAAAACTTCGGATCACGTTTACTGATGAATAAATGCAATGAAAATGTTGAAAATAATCCTTACCATCTTCTTTGCCTTTTTCTTTTAACTTTGTAACAATCCCTTAAAGAATACTAGCCATGGTGGGAGAACCAGTAGTTGCAAGACAGACTAGCTTTTTTGATAGTAAGATTGTCAAAAAATATCAACACTTATTGTTATAGGAATAAGTTCTAGAGGTTCTTCACAATTCACAAATAAAGACAGCTAATAATTGAGCAGTATCCTGTGCATCTGTACTTTCATCAATTGCAATGGAATAAGTCTTGAATGTTGGAATTATTGAATTTAGTTGATTCCTTAAATTCTTGGCTATATCATAAATTCTGCTAGCAATCGTATTTTAAGATAAACTTATATTTTTGAACTTCTTTAATTGTTCTGGACACAACACTTCTACAGCTTTAACAATGCATTTGTGAATAAATTCCCCTTCAGCACATGGATTTGACTTACTTGCAATTATGGGTGCTAATAAATAGCTAGTTTTAACAGCAGTGCCATTATCCTGAGCAGGCTTAGTGAATACACTGTTGTTTTGTGCCAGCTTCAATTCTGACATTTTATCCTCTTAAAGTTTCCCAACATATTTCTCATAGCATTTTCTATGATTTGTATCATGATGTCTCTTGAGATTATATTCTTTTCTAACTGCAATAATGTTTCTACATATCAGACATAAAATTTAATTTTCTCTTCAATAAAAAAATATATCACAATTCACATTTTCTTGAAAACTGCAATGTTCTTCTCCAATGCATCATTTTTTATTCATACTGGTAGAAAGTGTTGGTATTATTATGAATTTTTAATAATTTAAAAAAACACTATTGCTATATTTTACTTCACATTCAGATCCCAATTGAACGTTCAGAATAATGCAGACATTACCAGCTTTATCTAAATCTCAAAAGTGCCTCGTATGCGAAAACAATACTGCACCTCATATGCTTATAATTCCAGTGCATAACGTTATCTAAAATAAATATATAATCGCTTCAAACATCAGAAAAATTTGAAAATCATTTCAAATGTTTAAGAAAATTTCAGCATTATTCACAGAGGGCATAGGTGAAAATTTCTTAACATTTGATAATTAATATATTCTGCAGGGGTGATGTGGAGAAGAGAAGCTAAAGATAGGAAAAGATGGATTGAACTTGGAGAGACCTTCATCCTGCAGCGGATTGATAATGGTTGATGATGATACTTTGGTGTAGTGGTAAAGTGACAGAATCTAGAACTTGAGGTCCATAGGTCACAACACCAATACTACTACTGGTGCTTGGACCTCCTATGAACCCTTAAATAGTAAACTATCCCATTTATTTTATTTTAATATGAACTCATTTATTTAAGGGTTTCCTGTAGATAAGAGTTATTTCAACAATTTTAATGAATAAAATTAGTGGTTCTGGGCAATAGATTTTCTGATTCGTTTTTTTCTTTCATTTATTACACTTTTTATAAACAGCACATTGACAAGATGATAATTCAATGGAAGCTTAAACTGACAAGTGATTAAAATAATAATAAAAAATCTTTATCATAAATGATATAAACTCTGTTCTTTTTTTTAAAAAAATACATTCAGGATTAAAGAATTAACTTTTTTCAATAATTTTTTACATATACATAAATAGTAATATTAATTTAAAAACGCTAACTAATACTTTTCACAGACTGGGCTTAAAAGGGCATTTTAATAATGATAAGAATTTTACAAAAGATTAAGAGTAAAATATTAAGAAAGATTCTTTTTTTAAAAAAAAAAAAACATAAAATAATAATGGTGTATCAGATTCTGTCTAATAAAACCTTCAGATAATCTTTTTATTTCAAGAAAGTATTTAAAAAAAATTACATAATGATAAATTACACACAGAATAAAATAGTTCTGAGACCCCTGGAGCAGCAGCAACATATCTGCCTTCTACACCCACAAATTCTGTTTGAATATTGGTTCGATAAAATTTGAAACAAATGTCAAATTTCAATCCGATTTAGAATTTTTGTTTAAGATAGTCAGTAGATAGCCAACACACTAATCATTCAAAAATGGGCCAGTAAATGGTTATTACGCTATTTTTAGTTAGAAAGTAAACAAAAAAACTATTAGCAAATGACATCCTCTTCATAATCTCCTATAGTGAGATTTTAGAAAGATCTTAGACATTATTGCAGAAAATAATGTATTTTTTTGGCTACAAAATAATTGAGATACACTCAAGTAACATCAAAATATTGACTATATTCATATATAGTTATGAGAGTTTGAGACCGTTTATAATTGACATGATGGTTGCCTGCAACTTTCTGACTTCAAACTTAAGTGAATTTGATTGCTTTTGGCAAATAGATGGCAACATGTACTATTGTTAGAGAGTAATGCCAAACATGTGATTCAGTAAATTGCATTAATCTCTCTCTCAAATAGATCTCAATTTTATAGTCAGCTCCCTGACCTAGTTATTTGATTGGTCATTTGTTTACATTATTATTGTTTTATTGTTCATCCATATTATATTCTAAATCTGATCTAAAGGGATAGTGAAGATAAACTTCAGATGAGTTCACAATATCTTTGAACTAGAATGAGTTATTTAAGGGCTGTTTTATTCGTTATTTTATGAAATCAGATGTCATTTTTAATAAAGAAACGGTACAAAATTTTTAAGATGTGTCAATGGGAAATTTTATTTTGCCATTTTCAGTTCAAACTTCTTACACAGAAAAAAATATCACAAAAATTAAATATAATCGTAATGCATTTTTGGTGCCAAACACCCTTTTCAAAACTCAAAATAAATGAAAAAACCCAAACTTCTAAATTGCATACATTCCCAAATACTCTCAACTGAACACTTTATATTTTCTGTTCATATTTCCTCTTTTACTATAAATATAAAATATGCTTTTGAAAAGAGTGCTTAATATTGAAAATGCGATAGGGTTATATTTCGTATTCTTAGCATTTTCTTTATGTAAGAAGGAGTGACAAATGCATATAATTTGTAATTTTAGAGTTTTCATAGTTTATTTCTGTTCAGGAATAACTCAAGATATTCAATAATATTTAAATCAAATGAGAGATGTTTAATATCATAGTAAAATTTAGTCATGAAGGTTACATAAATAGTAGCATTATTGTTTTGAACAATAACATATTGGTCTGAAAACAATATTTGCATCATGGCATGTGCTTATCTTTCCCACCCCCAATAATCTGCATGTAACCTGCAGCTGTAATTGATACTGAAACAATGCAGAATAATAGTAGGGTCAGTTCTAATAATACTGCTTCACAGCAGGTGAAAAGATTAACTGTCAGATACATATATTTTAATGATTGCTATATCTATGATTTTCCAAAGATTGGACAAAGAATAAATTATGTCTCTTTTTTCCAGCTATATAATAAGCTTCAAATTATCCGTTATTCAGTGTTTGCGTTTAAAGCACCACAATTTTCACAGCACAGCATTTTAATAGGTTAAAACTGCAGCTAAGCCAGTCCATTTGTGAAGTTCACAACATACTGTTTCAGAAGATAATTTACTTTTCAGATGTGAATTGATTCTTGAAACTCTTGTTTTACAGTGTTTGTGTTTTTTGATTGGTTGCACTCATTTGTAATGGCGATCAGATGTTTTCAGTAAGCAGTAATTTTTGATCATGGTTATTGAGAGAATCTCATTATTTCTTTTTCAATAAATACATTTGTTACTCTTAAGATTATTAATTATGAATTCTTGACTGTTCCAGATAACCAGGAACCAACTACTTAAACTCATGCTTATTCCATATTTCTTCTCACTGCTGAAAATCCATTACATTGTGGTTTTCCTTATTATCTCTTTAAAATTCTTTTTATAAAAAAATAATGTGGCATATATATATATATATACATATATTCATATATACATATAGATTGTAAAAGACCCAGAAAGAGATCACATGTGAGATGGATGGATGAACTAAGAAAGTGTACAGGGTAATGAGGAGAAGAGAAGCTAAAGATAGGAGAAGATGGATTGAACTTGGAGAGACCTTCATCCTGCAGTGGATTGATGCTGGTTGATAATGATGATGGTGATTCATTTTTATGTTACATGGTGTCAAACATCAACATCTATCATCTGTGACCTAATATACCCAGGGCTGCTGTTCTGTTGCATCTCCCTGACACAATTAGTTATGATTTCTTACACATCATGATTTAATATTTTTAAGAGTGTGTAATTGGCTTCTCGGAGACCTTTTTATTGCAATACAAAATATACTGCTGCCATCCTGTCAGATGAGTTTGTACATAATTTGTTTAGAATTAAGTTTCCACCCTGTCATATTAGTTAATATGAGTTTGTACATAATTCATTTAGAATTAAATTTTAACATGTAACCAGAGCTACTAAAATCATTTTATAAAATGAATCTTACTTATTAATTTCACTCCAAAATTTTGATATGATTTATTTACATAGAAGAGCATAAAGAATAGAGGCCTGATCTATCCTTTAGTTTGATAAACATAGTACAGAGGATTTATTTACTAATTTCATGATTAAATGAGGTTTGGTAATATACATTTAATTGCTAAATGAATTTATTTAATATGTATCATTTGACTTATACATATTTATTAATGTAGGAATTGTTAAAAATAAGATACTGTCTTTATCTTCTGCCTAATTAGATCTGATTTCATAATTAATAACATCTTATTTTTACCTAGTGATAATATTAATTCCATATCTGGATTTAAATATATTTGTAAAATCTAGCTCTATTTACATCAAAAAACATAAAGAATAGGGATTTTCTGTAGTCTTCAATTGTTAAAAATAATTGGTATAATTATTTCATGATTAGCTGGAGTTTGGTCATTTCTACTTTATTACATATTTCTCAACACTATAATATAATATACTATTACTTCCCAATTGAGGACTTGTGTAATCAAGTCAAAATGTTAGGAATTTTTAAACTAAAATCTTACATGGATGAACCTGCAAAACATGTTTTTATCTGCAACCCATGAAACATCCACATGAATATATATAAATTAAAAGGCATTAAAATATAAAATATAGTCAGAGATTACATCCTAATTCAAATATACCATAATATTTAGTGCAACACCCTCTAATCCTCAAAGTACATGTAAAAAAGATACACTTTCATTCATTTCTTACTGTAATACCAGTGAGCATAATAATTAATTCAATGAAAATGTTGATACATCCTTACTCTTTAAAATTGAATTGTAACTGATTTGAGTGAGATTATAAGAAAATCTCATTGATTTATAAATCACCCAATTGGTAATAAATGGTGTATTTCAATTTCACTCACTGCATCAGAACTATGATACTGGAGGTAATGAATTAAAATATCATGAACATATTTAAATCAATAAACATCACATGATCATCATTTCTTTTGCTTGCATATAACTGTTATTAAAACAAGCAAAACTCACTATATTTATTGCCGCTCACTGCAATCTAGAGCAATCAATGGATCCTAAGATCTAGGTGTAGTGCTCTCAGATCCAAGGCTCCTCACTGATGAAGGCCTCAAGCCAGAAACTAGCCTGGGGATATTGGATAAGTAGGCATTAGATGGGGATTTTATGCACAAGCCTTCTGCCATTCATTGATTACTCTAGCTTGCAGTGAGTGGCAATATGTATAGTGAGTTTTGCCTGTTTTTTAACATATTTAAGTCAGGTTATACTTCTAACTAACTCTCTCTCTATATATATATTGTAACGATCTGGAGAAGAGCTTACTGTGATCTGCACTACAGGGCGCCATCTAGGCATTTGAACCTAGAAAAATTTATAAAGTAGGCAGATACGTAAGTAAACAAAAAAAAATTTTTTTTTTTTATTTTGATTCCGGTCGTTAGCCCAAGTCACTAGCTCAGGGAATAGCAGAGATTTAATAATGTCATATCTTATCTAATTATATTTCAACATTAAAAAATAAATAAAATAAGCCACTGCCAGTAATTAACTTACAAAAATTTATTTACGCACATATATATATATATATATAAGATTTAAAATTGTTTTAGTATCAGTTTACATTTTAACATTTAACATTATTTTTAACTTTACTTTATATTTTAATTTACATTTTAATTTCTATTATATTATAAGTTTACATTTTAATTAAGTTCGCACAGATGGAATTATAAAAAATTTGTTTTAATAATGTTGAGTATAGATTGGTTACATAGATTACAACGGTTAAAAACATTTCAAAATAAACATAAATGATCAAAATATAAAATCATTGATACTGACAATTGCAGAGAGAAATTTATAAGTAACCCAATAGTATTCACCATAAGCATTCCTCACCAATAACTTAAAAGACATCCGAATAAATACATTTTAGATACTCACCGTAAGGTATCATTATTTATCGAATGTCTATATATTTTGATCAAATATGAAAACCCAAAACATACTTAACCAATAACCAATCCATGCAAGCATCTATAAATAACTTAAATTTAATGCATTTTTATTTAGTGTTGAGTATAAATAGACTACATAGATTTGCATTTGAAAATAAAACATTCTATCCCTATTTAACCACAGGCTAAAGGTTCGCAGCCAAAACTGGCGTCAATTTATCTGATATATCGATGCATTCAATGTAATACGAAATACGGCAGCACCAAAAAGTTAAGAGAAGAAATTGCCTCTCGTCAAATAGGAATATTACATCTATCTGACAAGAAGAGCAATAAAAAAAAAACTCCATAGAAAGGAACTGCATTCTCCGTCTTATAATTCCTTCCATAGGCAAAAGGGTAAGTGCGGCATATGAAACGATTCTGCCTGTAGCGAATCTGATATTACATCTACTAATCACACCAATATATCCCATCCATTGACCCAATTCAACTACGACACAAATAACTTAAGATTACCTTCCCCTAATATAACTTTACAAATCTATACAGCCATTCATGCCCGACTTAAGTTTAACATTTATATAATTAATTTAACGAAAAACAAAAATCATGATAAAACTTAAAGAACAAAAAATAAATAAATAAATGGAAATGATTTTACAAAAGAAACACATCAAATAAAATTATAACTAATTAATAAATATTTTAATTTGATCAGATAGGATTCTATTGCAGTATTTACCAAAAAGTTTTAAAATTTAGAGTTCTTATTGTTCAAATGAATATAAAGTTCTTATGATTTTTTAAAACGTCCAATTTTATCTGTTGCTTGCCATGAATGTGAATTCCTACGCTGTCCTAAGATTGGTATTCTGTTGGCCGATTTATTTATCCATCCGGAGGTTTTTGCTTTAACTGGTCCTCAATGTAGAAAATGATAGTTCATTTCTCCTTCTTTCTTAGCAGAACTGAAGGGATTGAAGAGTGCATCTTTTCAATCCCTTCTCCTTCACCTCCGCACTAACACATATCTGTCACATCTCTTAATAATAATCCATTAATAATTTTCAAACTTGTCCTTTTATATTAATTTTGTGGATTGAATTGACATTACGTCATCGATGTGATGGTCCATTCGCTGAGGTCCGATTCCATTGTTTTTCTCTATCTGACCGCTGTTTATACATATAAATGCCCAAGGCTAGTTTACTAATTAAAATAATCATTTCCATTTTCTGATTACTTAATGTGTTTTCCAAAACTAAAGATATATTTTTATCTCTAAATCTTTTTAAGATTTAGTTTTAAAATACTTTTTCTTTAATAAAGTTTTATTTTAATAATTTTTCATCTGCGCGATTTTATATATATATATATACGAGTTTAAGATTTTCAATTTTTATGTCTAACAAAAAAAAAAGAAGTTTTTAAATGCGAACTTTTTATTTTAACTTTATGTTTAATAATAAAAAACAATGTAACGACGTCTGTGCTCGTTACAATATATATATCATATAATCTCCTTTTATTAAATAACTAGTACAACAAATAATAATATCTAGTATTTTGACAGTTGTAGGGATTTTCATTAATAATCTTACCAATGGGAAAACAAAATAGAACAAACTCAGATATTGTCTGTTAAAATAGTTGACTCTCAATAAAATAGCAACCTACCAAGAACTGTAGACTATGAAATATGCTATTATTATTTGAACAGTCACTGATTTCTTTGTATAGAATAGCAATTCAAATCTGTTATTAATAATTGCTTTATTTGATATTTTTTTGTACTTTAAAGTTCTTTGGGTTGATATAAATTATATATCGAATTTTCTACTGCATTTGAAATAACATGTTAATAAAATATAGCTACTTTTTTTTCCTTTTTTATATAGACTAAAAAAAAAATCATTTTGAATTAATAATCAATTAAAAATTATTGGTGCATGGTTGTTGTTTTTTTTTATAACTTTTATGAATAAATATTCAGATTCTACTGCATAGCAGCAAATATATGTTCTTATTTAAGAAGCTCATTAGTAAGCTATATTAATCAGAAACTCTAATCTGTAAATTAATTGCCTATATCATCAAACAGTTAGCATATTAGAAGTTATTCACATACAATGTCCACAGTTATGTGTTTGAAGTTAATCTAGTGATAACCATGGTCACCAAAGTATATAATAGATCAGACTTACAAAACTATACAAGCAGGCTGTCTAATTTAAATATTTAATGCATTTGAGTTTCAGATCAATGAGTTGAAGAGTATAAAAAAGTAAAGTTAATAATAGAATGTGTCTGTTAAAATCCTTACTTCTTATTAACAAAGGCCAGCAGCCAGAAACTAATCTTCAGATTTGGATAATACTACCATAAGTGCCCAGTGATTACTCAAGCTTACAACAGACCTCTATGGAATAGACAAATGGAGTAGATTGTTTCTCCTAATGCAGATAGAATACACTAGGAGGATTATAAGATGTTCAATATCTAATATTTACTATTAAAAATAAATATATTTGACAAAAGGAGTTCACCATGTTAAACTTACTTCATATATACCTCAGGGTGACCTTTAAGCATTCCACCATCAGCCTGTCCATTAAAGTATGAGGATTGGCTCTCTTAATATATATCTGAGCACTTATGGCATATATGTGTGGAGATGGTAATCTGGACTAACTGATGATTGCTGGTTTAGCATGAAATACGTATATTGGTGATTATTTATCTTTTCAACATATTTGTGTTCAAGTCTATCAGTGTTATGAGATAGTGTGGAGAGTGGTGGGTCATGTGAAAGTCTGTGCTCATACACCCTATATATTACATATATAGACACAGGTATATAATAAGCCTGTGTGTTTCAGTTATATTTCAGAAATACGGAATAACTTCAATAATAATCAAATTTTCTTATTCTTAATTTACAGCTGCGCAGAAAATATCATTGCAGAGTAATAAAAGAGAAATAACTATTTTTCTAATAAGTCATTCAGAATTAAGATTTCTATCTTTTTAAAAAAATAGCAGTCAAAATGTTGGTCAAAATATGTAATTTTTTTTTTTTTCCCATATGTCATAGCACTGGCCGGGAGACGACCCCGCAACAACCGTCTGCAACCAACTGCTTGCTTGCAAGGCAGCTGCGGTGACCCCTCTGTAATTGCCAAAACTCTGACGTCTTAAACTTTCTTCATTAGTTTGAACTGTTAATAAAATAATAAATAAATAGAATACTTTTATTGGAATAAATATCTGCTCAAGGAAAAAAAGAGAGGAAGTAATTTATAACTTTTTAAGATTAAAAAAAATAATGGAAGTTAATAAATAATTAATTTGCTTATGGGGAAAAAAGTAATTGATTTATCTTGACAATGAAGTGCTAATTTCAACACCATCTTTCAAATAAACGGACAACAAATAACGTGGATTTGTCTTGCATTGATGGTCGAGAGGTCAGCGCGACTGCCTTGCACTTGCAGGCAGTTGCCCGGGTTGCGGGTTCGCGTCCCGGCCGATGCTATGACACTTAAAAAAAACAAACAACGTGGATTTGAAAAAAAATGTTTACATTGAGATGTGGGGTCAAAGAAAACAGGTACAGTCATCACAAATAAAGATATCTAATTATTAAAGCGGTATGATGAAAGTTATCTAGCTGTCGACATGGGTGTAGAGATCAAATATTTGATATCTCTCACCTGAAGAACAAATATTGTTGCAAAAAATATGCATAGTGACAGAATGTGATCTGAATTTACTTATTGGTGGGTGATTATAATGTGATGGAGATGAGATGAGATAAACACTGATAAAACCAAAAACAAAAATTAAAATAACGTTCATATATATACACAACATGCTCAGATAAAAAATGGACTTGCAACATAGTCAATAACAGGTTTATTTATCATGCCCATGAAATGCGTTCCAATCTAAGTCAGGTAAAACTTAGAAGTTGCAATCAGGTTTAGGACTTTTCTTTGTTTTAGCTGATTATAGCTGATCCCCTAATGTTGGTTAATAAATGGATAACTAGCTAATCAGAAGATAAGGCAAAGTGGGAAAAATTCACCACTGGACAACTGGAAAAATTGGTTTTATTTAACATATGGATTTTTTTAAGATAGCTGAACTATTAATGAAATATCATTAAAAACATGAAGAATTTCAACAAAAAGTAGGTTCACCAATGCTTTATTAAGTCCTTTAGTTTTGGCACGGCAACAACAGATTTGGTAGATATTAGCTATGAGATCTGTACTTTATATTTGCCCACATCTACAAAGGTGAATGGCTATAAAATTTCATTTATAAAACAGATATATGCAATGACCATGATTATCCTAAATCTATTGATGAGATATCAGTAACACTTAAAAAGAACAAATCCATCTGGCTTTACAATTGGATTTTAAAAATAAATTTATTAGGAAACTCATAAGAATTTCATAATTCTTCATTATTAAAAAATATTCTTGGTAACACACTCAAAAAGAAGATCTTGATTTGAATAAAGCCTTAAATTGTGAAATTGTATCTTGAGTTATTGACAAGAATGATCTAATTAACAGGTTTTATCAATTTCTTGAGAAATATTTTCTTTTGGTATCTGGGGAGGAATATGTAAAAATCATGAAGTTATTTCAAAGAGTAGACTTGAGTGTAACAATAATATTTCTCATGATTATATTTGAGTATCTGGAAGCTTAATGTGAGCATTTTTTCTTTGAACAAGAGCACAGAATCACCAATAATATGCTCCTGCCAATCAGCTTTCTAAGAAGTTAACTATTAAAATTATTTTAAATCTAATCTTAGATAGATAAGGTAAATGTGGTAGGCTCCAATCCACTGTTATCTCCTAAAAAGCATGGAATAGGATTGTGTTTTAGACTATTGTTCCAAAGATTATATTCATATCATCATTACCATCATCATTATTTTTGATCATCATCAATTCACTGCAAAATGAAGGTCTCTCCATGCTCATTCTATCTTCTCTGATCTCTAGCCTCTCTTCTCAATATCACCTCAGCACACTTTCTTATTTTACCCATCCATCTCAAATGTAGATTTTTTCTAGATCTTTTACAATCTCTTGGAATATAGTTTAAGATTTCAAATGTCCATCTATTACCATATTGTTTTCATGTTTAGGAATTAAACTTCAGTCTGAAATATTTGTGGAAAAAAAAATCTCTTACAAATTCACAGCAATGTTTCTTAGCATGTGTAAATTTTCTGCATTTTGTATATGAAAGCTCATGGAATAATAAATTAAATAACGAGAGAACTGGCTCCAATAGTAAACAATTCTGTAAAATTTTATATCTGATAAATGTTTCCTTTTTCATTGCTCCTATAAGAAAAGAAGAGATATATTGGTGATGTCTTGGTCATACAATGGAATATTTAAAAGATAGTTTACCTATCCTTTGCCTACCATACTCATAAGATTTTTTTTAAAAACTCTTTAAATACAAAGTTTTAAAATGATTAAAACATATACATTTATAAGGTTTGAAATACAATTTAGACACACTGAAATTAGATTACAGTAAATGAAAGATAAAAGTGAAAACGATTAAAAAAACAATATATATATATATATATATGTATAAATAAAAGAATCTTTTGCAACAATTATTATCCCTTTATATGATGAAATAAAAATGTTATATACAGAGTTCACAAAATAAGCTCTTAACAAGCTTTGACCCCAGTTTCTGGCATTATCACTGAGGATGCCAGAAACAGAAACTGGTCTGGGATTGAGGATATTCTCAAAGCTTGTTAAGAGCTCATTTTGCGAGTTCAGTATATAACATTTGCAATTACAAGCTTATTAAATTAAATCATGTGACATCTGACTTGATTTTTTATCATTTTAAATACCAGAAAGCGCATGAGTGTTAGACAAAATGATATAAACAAAAGAGTATCACTTAGAAGTAGATATTATTTATTAGCACCCATAAGAGTGTGATATCCACTCACAAGTGACAAAAAGTTGCATAATATTATGGCTGTATTTTTTATTTTTAAATTATCAAATCAATACCTATCTCATTAATTCTGATTAACCAATATTGTATCCTGTAGCTGATAAATAATAATTAGATATTCATTTACTAACCACTGTTGGATGTTGACTAAAAAGAAAAAAAAATCGAACCTATCTGAGATTTGAAAAAAATGCCTGACTCATTTGGTCTGAATTCAAATACCAGGTTATTCTTACATCATTATATAAGAGTTTTAAAAAATATATTAATAAGGCAAATTAGTGATATTATTATAATAAGAGAAAAAAGTCTTTTATTAAAGAAAATGAGCAAGGTATTTGTCAAGCGTTGTTAGCGGAGAGGTCATTGCAGTCGCCTTGCAAGCAAGTAGTTGGTTGCAGACGGTTGTAGGCTCGCCTCCCGGCCGATGCTATGACATATGAAAAAAAAAAAAATGAGGAAGGTATTTAGCAAAAAAATAAAAAACTAGAAAATTCTCTAATATATAATAAAAAATGAGAAAGAAAAAAAACTTTCCAGAAAGATAAATTTAAAAAATGATAACATTATAATTCTCCAAATCAATGTAGTAAAAGAAAGCATAAGGAAGAATTAAAAAACCCCAGATATAATTGGTTACATGGGGTTCTTTGAGACTGAAACATATCTATTTATTTTTGGAATTAGCAATTCATGAAAGGGCAGATTATCTTATCAAGATCATTCCAGCCCTCTCTTCTTTTTTTACAATTTATTTATCTTATATTTCATTATCAACTATCTTTTAATTAATCTCCTTTTACATATCTATTAGATATTTATAATTACTACTTCCATTCCACCACATTCTCTTGAACAGTCAAGATGCATTTCATGCCGAATCGGCATTCTTCAGTAGGCAGACCACAATCTTTTTTACAGACATCATTTTGTTCAATATATATCAATACTAAATTATTATACTTGAATTTACCAGTGTCAAATTTTTTCACTCACAACAATTATTACTAATCACTTATTAAACCAGAGATTATCCCCAAGCCCAGATATAAGCTTTATATCTCAGTTCAAAAAACAAACACATTAATTTGTAGTCTAATAAATAATTTGTAATAATCATTGATGTATATCCCTGCCGCAGTAGCAGTTTATGTTATGAGTGCAATAAGTTTATGCCTGTAAATTATATATATATCATTATAGTTGCTTAAAGTTATATTAGCTCCAATTTGAAAATGAATGAGATTTCATGAAAGTATTTCCTGAACACTACTTCTAAGAGAAAAATTGTTTTATATCAGTCAATGCTTTGTATAGGTATGAACATATCTACTGTATTAAGGATTTCTGCATAATACTACTAAAGACAATTATATAAATGTGTGTGTGTAAATGATAAAACAGCCTTTAAAAAGCCTATTACAGGGACAAAAGTCTCAATAGAATAACAATAAATGCATCAAACTATTAAATATCTGAGATGGGAGGGCTTTCTCACTTTGATTTTACCCTTTACTTTGAAAACGAATTGACTATATATTGTTGTCTAAATAAACAATCAAACTCAAGAAGTACACATGCCATGCAGTGCTTTATAACTATATGCTAAGGCATTTTATGAATATCACAAAAAAAAAAAAAACCACCTTAAATAAATTGAAAAGTTCTTTTTTTTCAAAAACCTAATTGATTCTTTTTAAGTCCAAAGCAAAACAAAATTAATATTAAAAGTCTGATTTGATTAAGGCCAAGAATTTTTATGTGAGTGGAATAAAAAAAAGACTGTTTGCAAAATGTATGCATAGTGAAAGAGGCTGGTCTGATTTTTTTGAAATAAGTGGATGATTGTGATGTGGTCGAGTTGAGATAAGGGACATACTGTAAAAACCAAGAATTTGCAATATAATAAAAACCTATTTTTATGGAAGGTGGAGAAAAGTGAAAGAATGTTTTATTATGAAATGAAGCACATACACCCTAAGTTCATTTAATGATAACAAGGTCATCAGCATTATAAAATATTTACAATTCTTAAGAACAATAAATAATATAAAAACTCTGTCAGATAATGAAAATTATTCTACACGAATAAACGTGATAAACAGAGCACAAAAACATTAATTATAAACAACAATTAGCCAAGCGCAATGTTTTTGTGCTCTGTTTATGACGTTTTATTCGTGTAGAATAATTCTTAAAAACAGTGGATCTTTTAGATCTAATTTCTTGTTTAGTAAGTTATTCAGAGCATCAATATCTACTTGCTTTCTATTATAGAGTTATAATAAGAATCAGTCTATAAATTGACCATAAAAAGTAATAATTTTGATTGGAGTAATCAATAATCATTGTGAAGTAGATTAATCTTTCATAGTTCAATACTCTTTTATTTCTTTTGTATTGCTTATATTAAATAATTCACTTCTTTCTTGTACTTTACACAAAAACTGTTATTAAAATTCATAATTTTAATGATACAGAGCATCTTTTTCCTCATGTAAGTAAAATAATAAGAAAAGTTCTGAAGGCTGCTGGACACTTAAAACTGTCAGATACTTTAAAAAATTTTGTTTATGAAAAGTGCAAAGAAAAACTATTATTTATAAACTTTCCAGAACAATACAAAGTTGGATAAAGATTATTTAGAAACGTAAAGATATGCTGACATAGCCAAATGAGCCACAATGCAAGTCAAAAAAATTTTTTTTAAGGAACATTGTTACGGATATATAATTTTCTGATTAATCCAATGAGAACAAAAACTTTGAAATAATAGTATTGGTTAATATTTTGTAAGTGAATAAAATATGAGTTTGAAGACTGTTTTACAAATAGGACCTAAACTTCGGATTTTTCATTTTACTTTAATGTAAGTATTGCACCATTTAGTAATCAATCTACAATAAACTTAACCTTACATATACAAAAAACTAAAAATGCAATTTAATTACTCAGCTAAAGTATATAAAACTATCATAGTTTGATATTATATTAATATCGTAAAAATACCTTAGGTCAACATACATGAATTTGAAATATAATTAAATTAAAACAGTTAAGACCAAAATTCATTTTCGAAATTACTTTTTAAACCTAAAGCAAAACAAAAATGAAGTAAACAAGCTCTTTTTTCTTTCCAATTACTATATCCACTTAATTTTTTTTATTTTTTTTTTTAGTATTTAATAAAAACATTTTATTGGATGTAATTGAAATTTAATTTGCTATAGAACAGAATATAGACTGCATTATTAAAATACTTTTACATTTATACATTAGAAGAAAAAAAATTAAAGTTACACTATATGTATAAAGAAAAAATATCAATAGTAATATACTTACAGAATGACAACTATTTGCTCAAGAGGTAAGACAAATAAATTATACATACCTAAAATAAAAAAAATAAAGTAAGATTAATAATTTTATTTATTAAATCATATAGCATATTAAACTATTGAATGCTTTTATACATATCTTTACATATATTAACACCCATTACCTAAATTCATTAAACTTCTATTTTAGTGAACTACATTAAAAAGTAAAAAAAAAAAAGAATATAAAGAAGCATGGTTTAGAGGTCTCCCATTTCCTCAAATAATTGCCCTATGTCTTAAATCTCATAATTCACAATTCAACATTCATTAAATCTTTCTCTCTCTCTCTCTCTCTCTTTATGAGATTATTTATGTAAGTTTTACATATGCAGAAACACATAAATATGATGTATATATATATATATATGTTGAATTAAACATTTCCATGAGTTGTTATTATAATAAAGAATATAAATAAGGAGATTATATACATGTAAACAGAGATAAAGTTTTGCCTTTTGATGTCACCAAAAAACTATCAATTATTACTAATTGAACAAGTTTTTTCATTAACCTATAATACCTCTTTTGTTGGGTTTTTATTTTGCTGAAGTAAAAGAAGGCTCTTTTAATTGAATGATATATATATAATAAATATGAATTACTGTTATATTTATTCTGTTTATTGTTATTGCATTAGTTTTTAATTAATAGACATTTTATTTGTATTATATATATATATATTAGTCAAAAGATTTTCGTAAAGATGTCAATTCACTTTTTGGATTTGTCTTTATGTTATGTTATGATTAATACATCATCAGTACTTCAGATAGATGTCCCCTACTGTCATGAGGACATATAAATGTCTTGATAGTTATCGCTAAAGACACTGGTTCTATTTTCCCAAAATACCTAGGTCAGCCACTGAACCATTCAAACTATCAAGATAATAGCAGTGAGATTCAATCAAAACACTAGCGCCATAATAATAACCAGCAATCATTTAAACACACACACATATATATATATACTATCATGAAATTTATATCAATTTCGAGAATAGTCTATGAAGCTTTAAATCTTTTATTTATTAACATTCAAGTTGAGCATGTATACTATATGGCATAAAAAGATAAAAATTGAATTTTATAGGTTAACATTGTACAACATGATTCATAATTATTTTTTATTTACTGAGGCTATAACCTTGATAATACGCGTGTAAAATGTGATAGTAGGGACCTCTACAAAACCCCTGTAGACGTCCCTACTATCGCATTTTACACGCATATTATTGAGGTTATAGCCTCCGTAAATATTACTTACGTAATCAATGTGCATTTAATAAATTTATAATTATTTTCTATGTTTTCTGCAGAAAGGCTTGCTGAAATTAATTCACATTATTTTATAGTATGTAATCTAAAGATTTATTGTTTGGGAGTTCATATGAAGTTTGAGAATTAACAGGACTGGACAGCAATCCATGGATTCCACACTTTACAGTCTGCCACTCTTTTATGCTACCAAACCATACAGAGCCATGTTATCTTCCAAACTATATCAATAACCATAACAATGACAGACCATTATTTTCAAATTTGAAACATTTATGAAATTTTTATTGTTGAATTATTCATAGTTACATGTTAGATTTTTCCAATTATTTAGAGGAACTGTTCAAACACTTTTAGTAAAAAATCAAATTTCATACTGTTTGATAGAATAGCATATCAGGTTAGAGTAACATCTCCAGTATTCATTATCTGAAGGTACCGGTTCATGCACACAGACATTGATCAGAATATCAACACATGAATAAAAAAAAATACCACTTGGAATATTGTGATGTTTGAATTTTAATAGAACATTTAACAATTCCACTAGATGATAAAAAGAGTTCAACATATAACTACAAATAAAATGGAGACATCACAAATTTTCAAACAGTGAAACGTTCCATTTCGTTACGTAAATTATAAAATAATGAATGATTTTTACTATATTGTCATTTAAAATAAACTGAAATTTATTCTAATAAATAAAATAAATAACTGAAATAAAATCAAGTCACATATCACATAATTTAACTAGGTAAGCTTGTAGTTATAAACTAAAATAATGAGTGCGCTAATAGCTCTAACAAGTTTTATCGATAAATGCTACAAGAGAAAGCATTTAAAATCTTTAACTATCCCCATCCTCAAAACAGTTTCAAGCTTTTGGTGATCATCAGTGAGATGCTAGAATATTTCAGACACTAGATCCAAAATACCATCTCAAAGCCAGCACTTATCTGATACAAAACTATGAAGTAGAAAATCTGAAATTTTCCGACAACTATATGTTTCAAACCCAACCATGTGACTTAATAGTTACATGGGTCTGAAAAATCTTCAGGTACACTATATAATAATAGCCTTAGCAATATAACATCACTTAAGACTTAAAAGCAAAACTATAATAGTAAAAAAAAAATCATCACATGACTTAACTTGATAAGCTTGTAGCTATAAATTAAAATAATGAGTCTCAAGCCAATAGCTTGAAACTGATTTGAGGATGGGGATAATTTCTTGATGAAGATTTTAAATGCTTTCTCTTGTGGCATTTATAGATGAAGTTTGTCAGTATTATTAGCACACTCATTATTTTAGTCCATGACTACAAACTTATAAAAGTTAAGTCATGTGATATATGACTTGATTTTATTTACTATTATAGTTTTGCTTTTAAGTCTTAAGTGATGTTATAATGCTAAGGCTATTAATATATGGTGTGGCTGAAGATTTTTCAGACCCATATAGCTATTTCAGTTAGATATCTGGATTTGAAGACATACAGGTGTCTGAAATTTTCAGATTTCCTGCTTAATAGTTAAGTATCAGATAAGTGCTGACTTTGAGTTGGTATTTTGGATCTAGTGTCTGAAATATTCTAGCGACTCACTGAGGATAGCCAATAGCTTGAAACCGGTTTGAGGATGGAAATAATTTCTAAATAAAGATTTTAAATGCTTTCTCTTGCAGCATTTATCGATAAAGCTTGTTAGAGCTATTAGCATGCTCTTTATTTTAGTTAATAAATAACTGAATATTTTTTACTGCTAGGAAAGTAATATGAAATTTGAGCACCATGCCGGAGCTGAAGCTGTGATCCAGAGACTTGGTTCCAGAATCTGCTACTCTGTCACTGCACCAAACCATGTTGAGCATTTGTTCTAATAATTTCTTGATATGAAAAGAGCATGCTATGAATGTTTATATAGTTTTTTGAATTGCCTTATTCCAAACATTGATTAAAATACCTGAGAATATGTGTTCACTGAATATAAAAAGACAAGTTCAAACTTGCAACCACTATTAATCCTATCCTATTCATCACTATTAAATAATCTTATAGTCTATAAAAGCAAAAAACAATCTAGATATACTTTATTGTCATAAATATCTCAAGCAAATTGTCAATGACATGTCCAATCAAAATCACCATCTTTGGCTTGTATATACTTACATCAAATGTGCAATCAAACAGAGATGGAGCAAATGTTGGTTTACTTAATGGAGTTGTTAAAAGTGATGGATGTTGAAGAAAGTGGATTGGCTTTTCCGGGAATTATTGAAAAGAATCTTTGAGAGAACCTGAAACCATCAACTGCAATGAACATCACATGACATTATTGTTTACATTTGTTGCCATGGAAATGTCACATGACTTTATTTGTTTACATTTGTTGCCTGTATTAATTATTTACATTAACTCTATTGCCATATATGTACTGAGCAGTAGTATCAAATTCCAGCTTTATTACTATCTGAATCCCATTCGTTATCCTTACTTACAACTCTAAAACAGAAAGAAGTGATAGTGCAAATGTTGCCCAAAATACTTACTTATAACTCAAATCATTAAAATATATAGTTGTTCAACTAGGATCACACTCATGTAACGATATATGTTTTGATATCACACTCATGTGACTATATATGGTTTGATATCACACTCACGTAGCTATATATGGTTTGATATCATACTCATGTAACTATATATGGTTTGATATCACACTCATGTAGCTATATATGGTTTCATATCACACTCATGTAACTATATATGGTTTCATATCACACTCATGTAACTATATATGGTTTGATATCACACTCATGTAACTATATATGGTTTGATATCACACTCATGTAACTATATATGGTTTGATATCACACTCACGTAACTATATATGGTTTGATATCACACTCATGTAACTATATATATGGTTTGATATCACACTCATGTAACTATATATGGTTTGATATCACACTCATGTAACTATATATGGTTTGATATCACACTCATGTAACTATATAGGGTTTGATATCACACTCATGTAACTATATATGGTTTGATATCACACTCATGTAACTATATATGGTTTGATATCACACTCATGTAACTATATATGGTTTGATATCACACTCATGTAACTATATATGGTTTGATATCACACTCATGTAACTATATATGGTTTGATATCACACTCATGTAACTATATATGGTTTCGTATCACACTCATGTAACTATATATGGTTTGATATCATACTCATGTAACTATATATGGTTTGATATCACACTCATGTAACTATATATGGTTTGATATCACACTCATGTAACTATATGTGGTTTGATATCACACTCATGTAACTATATATGGTTTAATATTACACTCATGTAACTATATATGGTTTGATATCATACTCATGTAACTATATATGGTTTGATATCATACTCATGTAACTATATATGGTTTGATATCACACTCATGTAACTATATATGGTTTGATATCACACTCATGTAACTATATATGGTTTGATATCACACTCATGTAACTATATATGGTTACATATCACACTCATGTAACTATATATGGTTTGATATCACATTCACGTAACTATATATGGTTCGATATCACACTCACGTAACTATATATGGTTCGATATCACACTCATGTAACTATATATGGTTCGATATCACACTCATGTAACTATATATGGTTTGATATCACACTCATGTAACTATATATGGTTTGATATCACACTCACGTAACTATATATGGTTTGATATCACACTCATGTAACTATATATATGGTTTGATATCACACTCATGTAACTATATATATGATTTGATATCACACTCATGTAACTATATATGGTTTAATATTACACTCATGTAACTATATATGGTTTCATATCACACTCATGTAACTATATATGGTTTGATATCACACTCATATAACTATATATGGTTTCGTATCACACTCATGTAACTATATATGGTTTGATATCATACTCATGTAACTATATATGGTTTGATATCACACTCATGTAACTATATATGGTTTGATATCACACTCATGTAACTATATGTGGTTTGATATCACACTCATGTAGCTATATATAGTTTGGTTTCAGAACTCTAGCATGTTAAAATTTTCAAATCATAGTTCCATTCATATAAATAAACAAAACATGGATACAGGGCAAATATGTGCAATCAATACTTGTCATTGTTGATGATTAGTAACAAGACCCTAATCTAAAAATTTGGTTTGCACTATCAATCGGTACCTGTTAAATACTCTTACTTATTTAAATGGCTATGGATTTGGATGGCTTTATTAATACTTGGGTAGGAAAAAAAGATTTTTCTAGATTTCAATTCTTGAGGGAAATAAGTACTTGCCAAAGACAGGATGACAAACTTGATTGACTGATAATTAGAGAATTTAAGACATTTCCCAAAATATTGACCTTATTACAATTTGTTAAGTCAAAAATTCGATCTATAATTTTTCTTTTCTCATTTGTATTTAAGTTTTTAAAAAGACTTTTACTGATTAAAGCATATTAAAAATAGATAAATACCAAAATATAACAGAACAAAGCTAATAGAAAAATTATAACATTTATAAAATATTAGTAACAATCCCTATATTATATGATAGTGCTGTCAGGGTTCAACAGGTACCAATTAAAAAACAACCATGAGAAATCTAACACCATAAGTTAAGAAATAAAAACAAATGTGGCTGGAACAAAAAGATGTTATAATTAATTACAATATATACATTGATGGATTTATATAATAACTGATGTTTGTTAAGTCAGTCTTAATATTTGTAGACTATATTCCAATTTACCTTGCTTTTAAAAAAAATACTCTATAGAAACAATAAATTATAAGTTCAACATGACACAAAGTTCCTTTTAATTCATTTTGCAATCGGCAGCAGTAACCTTTTTCACTATCCTACTTTAATGGTATCAATGGAAACACAAATAATCAGTGAATATCTGATAGCTATGTTACACATGTTTTCAGATTAATTTCTGGCTATTGATCTTTTACCAACTCAAAGTCTGAACTTTTCACTATTAGATTTTGAAATGCAAGAACAAATTTCTTTTTATAAATAGACCAATATCCAGCCAACAACTAATTCTTTAGCAGCAAGTTGTAAATTAACTACAGGAAACTAAGATTTTGGATCTTTAAATAAACTTTTTTCAATGTTTTTGTATTACAGTGCTAAATGTTCCATGTCTGACATAGGATAAATTGAAAATAATAACATTATACACAAACTAATTTATTTGAAGGAGATTTATCTTTGTATGTTTATGTGTGTATGAGTTTAAAAATAAGATGACGTTGACAAATACTGATGAAACCAATCAAATATCACTTGATAAAAGCTTACATAAGGCTTTTCAATAGCATCTTCTTCTTCTCTCAACCAAGCTATCTAAGGCAAACTTGAACAATCAATAGATGATAGATAATAGTGCTTACTAGGGATTTATTATGGCATCATCTAGAATCGATTGATTACTTAAGATTTCAATAGGTGGCATAACTGATGTGAAAGGAAGGAAAATTGCTACTGAACAAGAATCCATTGGCTTCCTTTTATATTTTCATTCAAAGCAACAGAAATGTGAATCTTGCATGAACGTTCTTATTTGCTTGCATACCATAGGGAATTTGCATGTTTATGTGATTATTTAAATATATTTAGTCTATAAAATTAATACATGTTCGATTTTAAGTAATACCTCTCTTTTGAATGAAAACCAAGTATTTAGATATTGTTTGTAGATTTAGAAGGCAATATCAATCAACATTCTAATTATTTATATGAATATTATTAGGCAATCTTCTAGCACGCTGGTTTATCAGTTCCAAAGAGTTTTCTTACTGAAAATTCTTTCACATACTTGCTGGGAATGTTGTGTGATGTTCAAGCACACAAATAATAGACTGAGCACAGTAGTTTCATTCTATTGATCAAATTTCTTATTATTATACATTCAATACTATGCTAAACTATGAATAATGCGATAAAGAAGATTGAAAAGTTTAAACAATTTAAGAAATAAAGGGGATATCTAATGATTTGGATCCAAATCTTTAGGCCATGTTTTATATTTGGAGTAATTAAAAATTTTGCTACTAATGCAAATTCAATTCAAATTATTCATTATATATAATTGAATCGTTTGTTGATCGGAATTCATAAAAAAATCACGCACCGGAAGTTACAGTTGGAGCCACGATCCACAGACTTTGAATATACTTACGATGCTCGCACTTCTTATGAACTCCTTGAACAATAAATCAGTTGATTATTTATATATTTTACTGTAGCTTTACTATTGAAAACTATAGCAGTATTTGGTAAAAATTGTTTTAATTAAATGCGCATTTAGAATTTAACAATATTATTTTTATTTTTTCCAGTCATTTCCTAATGCAACACCGTTTATAGATAAATCTCATCTCTCCCAGAAGACACGAAAGAAAAAAGACTGGCCATTTATCAAATTAATTGCAACTACTGCTTCATCAACCCTCTCCACTCAACAATATTTTCTAATACCTTCAAAAATCCACCATTAATTGAACTAAAAAATAAATGAACTTCACCGCTAATACCTATCATTGCGAGATTCCAAAGAAGACGATCAATCATCCAAAGAAATCCTTCCCAGTAAAATTTTTTTAACAATAAACCTTCTCAATAATAATACGTTTTTTTATTTACACTTATTGTACAGTTATGTATATCAAGGCTTTTGTGCATACAAGGCGGTATTTGAAGTTCGATATTGAGGTACATATTTTACTTAATAATTTAAATAAATAAAAAATTAAAAGTAACTTAATCTTAAAAAAAAAAAAATTAGAGAGTTGTCAAGCATTGGTGGTCGAGTGGTCAGCACAGTTGCATTGCAAGCAGTTGTCCCGTGCTCGCTTCCCGGATGATGCTTTGACACATGAAAAAAAAATAGAGTTATTGCCCAAATACGTAAGAACGTTTTGAAAGTCTTTGAAAATATAAACAACTGCATCTATTAGTTAAATAAGTAATCGGATAGCTTTATTGATCAAGGACGCAGGAAGTGACAGAGGTGAGTGCGATCCTTAGGCTTTAAACTCCAAAATCTACCTCTGCATGAGACCACACAAAGCATTGTATCTATTTATATATACATATTATAATCAAAGACCTCATAAAATATTAATAATTTTTATAAGTTATTCATTAGACTAGAAATTACCCCCTTAATGAATAATATTTCAGTAGTGTAATTTTCTCTATACGGGTCTTGCAAGGTACGGATAGGTTTCTATCCATTTTTAACACCTTGTGAAAGGGTGTAATCATAAATATATGACCAAAGAAGCAAAAAAAATTATTAATATATTTCCATTAAGTGGTTTGTGTCAAATTTATGAGGGAGTAAGAGGCAGTAAGATTTGACACATCAGTTAAACTGTAGTAATTGGCTACCTCATAGGATATGTAACATGGGCTGATGATTTGGTTTCAATCCACGTTGGATAAAAGATGAATTATTTTCAGATTCCAATCATGCTTTAGGATTTTTATTTCAGGTAATTGGTCTCATAACTATATGACACTTATCAATTAAACTGTAGTAATTGACTACCTCATAAAATATGCTTGTAATATGGGCTCAGACAAGGGTTCAATCCAGATTGGATAAAACTTTTTTTTCAGATTCCAATCACTTTTTATGATTTTTAATTCAAGTAGTTGATCTTATAACTATTTGGCACCTTATAGAATATAGTTGTAACATGGGCTCATGATTGGGTTTGATCCACCTTAAATAAGACATGATTTTTTTTTCAGATTCCAATCATGCTTTAGGATTTTTATTTCAGGTAGTTAATCTCATATCAAGTATCCAAAAGTAGAAGTTCTTTTTAGATGACTGAGCAAACTATTTAGGAATTCAATTATCCCTCTATAAATAGACATCTAGTTATTCATTATTAAAACCATAAAAATTTCACCAATTGATACATGATTATGCATAATACTTTCTTGGCTGTTTCTCTATAAAAAAGCTTTTGCCATGCAAAGAGTTGCTTGTCATGCATTTTACCATAAAATTAAAAGCAGCTCATTATTCTAATATCATTTATAATATTCTTGAATAATCAGTGATTATTATATAGAAATTCATTTAAATCCTCATCTCCAGATCAATTTCAGTTTGTTCTTTTATCAATGAGGTTTCAGATTCAAAAGTGGATGTAATGCATTAAAATATCTGGCAAACATTCAAACTAATAAGCTAAAATTAAAAACATTCTAACATTTTGAATCCTAAACATTTTGCTTAAATACTATAGCTGTGACTCCAGGACAATTATGGTGTATTTTAATACTCTTAAAGTTCTTTATTAAATATAGGCAACTTTTTCCCTTGGCTAGATCATCATCATCAAAAGTATTCTGTTCCATGGGTAGGTCCAGAGAGTAATCACATCACTAATTCATCCATTTCATTCTCTTCAATGCCCAGCTCTTCAATTCCACATAATGCTCCAACAATGATAATCTTTTTTCATCCCTTCTTCTTGCTTCCACTCACCATTTCCTACAAGACATCTTTCATTAAATTATATTTTATTTTTAATATATGCCCAAGCCAGATTCTCTTTCTAATTTCCTCAATCAAACTTTTTTTTTCATTTACTGTTTTCAAAACAAATCACTTAATTTCTAATCTTGCACAATATATATAAAAAAAACAGGAACTCTACCATCTAAAGCAGTGTTTTCTAACTGTTGGTCCATGGCATTCATGCAAGAATAAATCAAAACATTTTAATCAAATTTGTATGAATATAAATTGTCAAGTTACAACAATTTTTGTCAAACAAAATTTCGATCAATATTATCCAGAAAAAAAAAAGGTCCCAGGAAATTAAAAATGTGAATATCAAATCCATTTTTAAAAAATCTGATTCAAACAAGTCTTAATCTTCATGAAAAAGAAGCTCCTATTGAAATTTTTTCTGATATCACTCTGGAATCCAAATTTAAGGAAACTACTTTGATTAAATTTTGGATATCTGTGAATAATGAATATCCAGAGTTTAGCAAGGAAGCTTTAAAATTACTGCCAAGTCTTTCTACAACTTATTTAGGTAAAAAGATACTTTCATCCTTAATGTTTACAAAAACAAAATATAGAAATTGCTTGGATTCTAATGCAGCACTTCATGAATTCTAACAATATGTTTATTAATATATAAATAATTATCGATTTATTGTTTGAAGTTCATAAAAAATTTGAGAACAGGAAGTGATTGATATGGAACCAGAATCAATGACCTCGAACACCGGAGTACACCACTCTGCCACAACATTAACTTAGGGTATGTAATGGTAATGGACATTATTAAACAAACTTTTTAAATCTGTAACTGGTAATTAATATAGAGAAGGGTTGTGTCTTACATAAACAAATGGGTCCACTCTGTTATATATAAGGTGAAATAAATAGAACTCTTAATATGCATTGTACAGTACATCATATTCACAATGAAAAAGAATAACAGTAATAATGATGATGAGATGATAATAAGGAAGAATGAGATGAACATTTTTCACCAGCCATTAAAAAAGAGTTTAAAAACAGCATAGAGAAAAAAGTAAATGTTGCAGATATGTATGGAAAATTCTTGTTCACACATAACACATATACACAGTGATAGAATGAGTTAAGACAGGTAATTTAAATATTTCTATGGATAACATTTTTTCACTTGTATTCTATATTGTAGTCTCTAGATGCATTGTTTCAAACTTATTGATTCATTTATACACTGTAGGGGAAATACATTCATATAGTAACAAATTAGAAATTCATAAAATATATATATAGTTCACAACGAAAGCCCTATATGACCGGCTTAGAACAAATACGTAATTAAAATTACAAGCAATAAATTAATATCTTTTATATAACAATCACATAATTAAACTTGGATGGATTACTTTTGGTATTAATTTAATATTAAAAAGAAATATGACTATATGTAAAATGTACTTTTTTTTATATTCTAGATTAATGCACAGCTCATTAAAGTGCTAAAATTTAAAACAAAAGTTTTGTGCTAATATAATACAGAAAGTAATTATGGGTAATATTTTTAATCAAAATAAGTTACGTTAACTCGACTATGCCATGGATATTTAAATCTATTTAATTAAACGACTATTATTTAAAGCACTGGAAAAAGTAGAGTTAATAATAATTTATTAATTATTAAGTGATGAAAAATTGTTAATATTTTATATACACTATTCATATACATAAATTATAAACACAAAATATAAATTTATTATTTTTACAAAACAATATATCAGTTACATTAAATTCCCTTCACTTTCACTAAATTTCTCTCTATATAAAGATAATTCAAAATTATCTTTGGAATTTTTATCTTCAAAACTACAACTGCTGAAGGAAATAATAGTCCAGAAAAAAGATTTTGATACAACGTAATCAATAATATAGCTACGGCAAGTCAAGCAGCGCAGAAAAAACGACCAGTTTGAAAATAAAAAATAAATTACTTTGGAATAAAGAGAAAACAAAGTAATAAATATGATACTTGACATGCACATTTGGTAAGGAAGCTATCGATTATTAAAAAAAAAAGTACCAAAATGTATCAATTTTAAAACATTTCTTAAAGTATAGTTAAAAGTGAGAGTATTCGTATAGAGAATATACAAAATAACGGGAACATCTTGAAACCTATATTAATAAGATAGTAATCATTATTACAACAAAAATCGCTGGTATTACGTGCGTAATGGGATTACATAACATTTAATCAGCATCTAGGGAAATATCAAGCCATTCTTCAAGATCAAAAGCAGAAATAATTGTGAGATTATTGTTGGATGATAAAACATTACAGTTTTTTTGAATACTGATTTCCAAAATATTTATAAAAGACATTCAAAACCTTTCTGGGAACTGACAAAGAATAGTACAATCACAGCATACTGCATATATAGAAAGTAAAAAGATGTAGCTCTTGTTTTTGGTTTTTTACTTTTAGACCCTTCAAATTACTTATTTCTTTACCAAATTCACCACTTCCTTTATGAAGCAACCTGCGCCTCGAAAGTGGAAAGTGCTAAGCGTTTAATATTTTTGCACTCTTTATAACTTCTCTTTCAAACGCTTTACATGCTTTTAATTTTATTTATTGTAATATCTTATATAAATGCAATCTATACACTACTTTGAACATTTTAGCAAAAACCTTTTATTGTACCTATATGCATATACAATCGTATATTTTGACTATCCTGTAGTCTTCTTCAGAGCCAATTTTATTTTAATTTTAAAATTAGGGTAAGATTGGCACTGAAGAAGACTGCAGGGCAGTTGAAACATATTGTGTATGCATATAGATATAATAAAAGGTTTTTGCTAAAGAGTGTTCAAAGTAGTGGATAGATTGTATTTATTTCTTATATGAACATGTTTCTCTTTTTATATAAGAAAGCGTAACTATTAAAAAATATTATAAAGGAACATATTTCCAACTAGGAGACATATTAAATTCTTCAATTCTGCACTGAATCCATAGATTTGATAGTCATTAGCTATACAATCCATAGCTTGTATATGAATGCATTTAAATGTATCAGTTGCTGCTAAATTTGCTTTATGAAACAGTTGAGCACAATAAGGCATAGAATATTTTAAATCCATTTATCAGTTTCTGTAACATTGAAGATTAAATCCAGATAGCTCTATAGGGGGATTGTTTGGAAGCTCATAAAGTCCTTTCTTTCACTTTAATTCTTCAGATATTTGAAAAATTTGTAATTTAAATTAATTTGAGTGAAAGTTGAAATTAAAAAAGTGTGTACCATAAAATCAAATTCTTCAAATTAATATTTGATCATGTAGTCATATGAATTGAACTGAGATAAATTAATTTTTCTAAAACATTTAATTAGTCAGCAGTCATCTATCAAAACAGAATAATTTTTTAATAAAACCTTTCATGATGTGGCTGTTTATCCCAGTTCCATTACCATGTTTAGCAATAATATATATATAATTAATTTGAAAAAGGTGGCTAATTTCTTAACAATCCTTTTAATGGCTAAAAATCAGTGACCTGCCTGACTCAGCAAAGTTCAACAAAGCAATTTTTATTCTCATGATCCCCACAACCTATGTGTTTTATTGCTGATATTAGATGCCAATAGATGTAAAACTTTCTTATTGTAAAGCTTATGAATTTCTGTTGCAATTTGTTTCACAGTGGTTTATAATTTTTTGCTACAATTTTTCATAATATTTTTTCATTTTCTCAATAAGCATTAACTTAAGATCATATCAAAATTGCTCTTCATTCATTATAGAGTCAATTATAACTCATGAAAACCAGGAACCAATTAGCAGTAATTTTGGTTCCACTATATAAGTGATTCATCACCTCTTTCAGACATAACATTTTATCTTAATTAAGCTTATAAAACCGATGCCAACTTCCAATCAGATACTCATTATTCTCTTTTTAAGCTACCATTCTACAAAAAAGAAAATAATATTATAGTGATATCTGTTGTGTGGCAATTGTTATATATTGAGTTCCTGTGTGTGACTAGCTGAGAGATTACTCCAGCAATCAAATAAATAAAATAATTAATACAAAAGTTCATATGACATTTTAAATCTCTGAGATTCCTTTTTGGTCCTTCAATGGAGCACTGCATTGGGATTTGAATCTTCATTTGGAAGTATCCTGTTTCCTTCTTTCTTGGATCTTGTACTCTGATTAGACTGCTTTAGCTTTTCTGCTGGACATATTCCGTTGCCTTCCTTCTCGGCTCTTGTACTTTGATTAGGCTGCTTTAGCTCTTCTGCTGGGCGTATTCTGTTGACTTCCTTCTTGGCTCTTGTACTTCGATTAGGCTGCTTTAGCTCTTCTGCTGGGCGTATTCTGTTGCCTTCCTTCTTGGCTCTTGAACTTAAGTCCTACTAAGCTGATTTAGATTTTGGGGGGAGGTAATTTATAATAGGAGCCATTATTGCTCTCTAACGTATGCATTTAATTTTCTAAATTCCAAAGGTCATCTTCAATTTAAAAAAATCCAATTGTGGATGTAATTATTTTTTTTTCAGATAAAATTTGTAACTTTAATTTCCCAAGGAATTCTTTTGTAATTTGACAGATTAAAATTATTGTAACATTTTAACTTATACATTTTTAAAAAACTAAATATATATATAGACTTCAGTTTTACATTACATGATGTTAAAACTATGATGCTAATATAATAACATTATTTTGTATAATCCTTATATATGCAGGGCTGAATTTGATAAAAAAAAAAAATGGGGCCTTCTCAAATAGTCTCATAATAGTTACATTTTATTTCATATTCACTTTTTTTTTTTTGCATTGCATTTCTACACCATGGTTTCACTCTAACATGGTTCAAGAATTTGGGGCAAAAACCCCCTATAATATGACATTCCTACAACAATTTCACTCTAACATGGTTCAAAAGTTGGAGAAATTTTTACTATAACATAGCATTCTTACAAAAAGTTTTGACTATTAGGGAAATTACTGTGTAATAAGGTATGTGACCAGAGTTTTTTAAGAGCAAACACAATCTCTGTCAATATTTGTCGTTCAAGCATGTATGAAAATCACACGATCACCATTTCTTATGCTAGCACATCTGTTATTAACAAAGGCAAAACTCTCCAGTGCACAAGCCTCTGGCATCCATTGATTACTCTGATTGGCACTGGGTGGCACTACTGTATGGAGAGTTTGCCTTTATTAACATGAATGAAAATGTTCATTTAATGATAATTAGTAGTGATATGAAGAAAACATTATGCAATATATTAATATTACTTTTGATCAATTATTATTTTAATAAATACAATTCTTTTAGTTATAAAATGTGAATAGTATAGTTTTTTTTTTAACTTTTGGAACCTAACTCTGTTTTTTGTTCTAGTTCTTTGTTTTAGAGAACACAAATTCGCATAACAAGACATTTTTTAAAAACCTATGAACTGTATTATACTCTTCTTTCGCGTTTTTAAAATGCTTTTTATTATTACTTATAATTTTAATTAATTGGGAATTTTCTTCACTATTCACTATTTAAAAAGCTATTTAAAACTATGAATATATAGACAGTCAAACATTTAAATAATGTAAATAATTGTAAATTCAAACATATATAAAGTATGATGCTTTTATGACGAATAATATAGTTTAACGTCATTATAAGATTACCATAAAATCAATTATTATTTGGGTCAAAGATGGCAATAAAATAATTTTAATTTCATTGCTCATCTTAATTTGGTATATTTTATTATTACTTTTGCTGGGCACATTTCAATTATTATGCAAATCAACTTCAGTAAATCTCTAGATGCATAATTTAAGCACAACAACAAACAGATATATCTGACCAGATCGAAATTCCATTAGTTACCCAGAAATTCTCAATAGATTAAAAAAAAGGTAATTTTAAAAATGATAGTTAGAAGATGGGATCCAATATTACAGCAATCATATAGATTTAGTACAATCCTTCCTTAAAACAGGCAAAATTCACTATACATAATGCCACACACAGCAAGCTAGAGTAATCATTGGATGCCAGAAGGCTTGTGCATAAAATACCCAATCTAGTGCCTACTCATCCAATATCCCCAGACTAGTTTCTGGCTTGTGGCCTTCATCAGTGAGGAGCCTTGGATCTGAGAGCACTGCACCTAGATCTTAGGATCTAATGCAATCCTCCAGCAACCACTTGTTATCTCTATTTAACTACAAAACTATGAGTCTTAAACTGAAAACACCTTAATGTTTTCAATCCAAGCCTATTAGCTTATATAGTCATATGGGTCTGAACCTAGTTCAGTACCCATACATTTTGGTGTTCTTCTGGCATCCATTGATTACTCTAGATTGCTGTGTGTGGCAATATGTATAGTGGGTTTTGCCTGTTTTAACAACAGTTATACACAAGCATAAGAGGTGGTGGTCATGTGATGTTTATTGGCTTTACAATCCTTCATACTGTTACAGTCTTCTAAGCTAGGTGAAACTGCCAGTGAATTATGTCCAGTATCAATGAATTGATTGAATAAGAACAAAATTTGATTTGTAGTTATTTTAACTATGATACATAAATGAAAAACTATAATAGTATTGAAGCTACATATATGCTTACATATATATGCTTCATGCCAATTTGTATCTAAATAATTTTAAACTCTGTTATAGTAAAATTTTAAATTTTATTTTATTAAAAATTTATAAAGGCTTATAAAAATTTACTTACGGCGCATGTATATGTATGTAAAAAGATTCAGAAATGGTTAACTGAGATTTGATAAATAATTAGTAATGTTCAAGTGCATAACAGATTCTAGAAAATTCTGATTAAACAAAACAAGTAATTTAAATTTAAGCTACTTAAAATTTCTTAGAATTAAATTTTAATAAAATTTGTAAAAGCAAGTTAATTACAAGGCACTGATAGTTTTCTTATTAAAACTAATTAATAAAGCGAAGAATAATTGTCTGGATATTATCTATTTAAAGGATGATGTTTACAATGCTTGGACCCCCATGGTAAAAAGGTTTTATGTGATGTTTAATTACTGCAAAGAATGAAATAAACAAGGGTTATTATGAATTTGGAAAAAAATTATTAACTAAAAAAAAAATTTAAAGGATTAAATTATAATCAAACTGATCAAAATTATTATCAGCAGAAATATTTTTAATTAAAATTAATCTGAATGTCTTTTCTTGAAAAATAGTAAAAATACCTAGGCAAATGTCAAAACACCTCAGGATTTCGATCAAAAAAATTCTGCAGCCGGATCTTTTGATGAGAAAAATTTCTTCAAGATGATCTCTTTGATGAAAATTCTTCAAGTCTGACAAACAGATCTCCATCCATAAAGTTTTAAGAAGCTCATTAATCATTTGGCTGCTAAAACCCGCATATTATGCTAACCTGTGAGTAGATGCTTAAGTCCGCTTTCTCTTCACCATCTCATAGAAGCATGACTTTGAAAACCTGATGGAGTTGGTGAGCTACTAAACAGTATACTTGTGCCAATGTTTCTGCCATCATAAATAAATTCAACCTACTGACTTACCATGCCTTCATTCAAGAAATAAGCTACCTAATTAATTATGCCATCCTCAGTCATATGCTATTCAGAAGAACCAGTCTGTCTCCAGAATGAAATTAATATTCTATAAAAGGACCATACAGGATTCAATGAGTGTGAATTGCATCATGAAGCCACACACCATTATATATACATGCTCCTCTTCATATCTTACAATGTTTTTAACATACTTCATGAAGGCAATTGCAAAAACATTGAACTCTCATCATGAGATCTCTGTAATCATATACTGGTGAAAACAATTCATATGCATTTGATGTTTCCTTTTTGTTTGTATTATTTCTTTCTTTTAGTGTTACATTTTTCTTTAATATTGTATTTTACCAATCAATATTTGTAAAAAATGATTGAATATATAACTACATGGAGTCATTTTAAAGTTATATGTATATGCTAGATCAGGTAGTGGACAGCTAATTTGTAAATATATGTTCATTTCTTAAATTCAGAGAATCATCTTTCCCCTCTATAAGAAAGCTAATTAATCAAAAGAATAGAGAAGTTTGCTTTAATTCTCCTCCCTCACCTGGCTCACAAATTTTGTTTTTCTACAAAAATAATCAGTCATGCATTTCAATTAAAACTTTACTTTTTCAACTACTGAGATTATAAAACCAGTTTTTTTTAAATAAACAAATATAAAAACAAGTTGAATTTGTTTTAAAAAACAATGTTAAAAAAATAAGGTTAATTTATATTTTTTTGAAGGGCCAAAAATGTCATTTAATTTTTATTAGCGTATGAATATTATATTTCTTCATATGTATGAGTATGATCTATAGGATGCGTGTTATTTAAGAAGGGATTATTAATCTTAATTATATTGGATAAATCATTTAGGCCTTAATTCAGCCAAGCAAAATAATATATGACAGCTTGTTCAAATTTATAATGTGGCTACTCATGCTTGTTTTCTTTTTATTAATCTCTATAATTTCCAGGCTATCATTATGAAGAATTACTTGTTGCTCATTTCTTTATTTAAATTGCATTGCTGGGCTATTTATGTAGATATATTTTTTAATTTCTATAATTGTTCTGCAAGCAGACATTCATTCCTGCTTTGTGGAAATGGATTGGCCAAGTATTATACTGATATGGTCATGAAAAGTTGGACATATCTCTCCTAATTTCATACTCAGATAATCTTCATTGTGTACTTATTATTATCAGTGCAGATAAATTTTCTGTTTGTTAGTAATAAGTTCATTACTGATTATGGAAACAGACCTTCATTCCTACTTCACATGATCCTTATCTGAGGAAATTCTTGAGTACGGCCTCATCAAGGCAGGCATATGCCATCTGTTTCATCATCAGATGTACTCTTCTGTTTTTGAAATCCTAGCACAACTTTCAATATTATTTGATGTATTTTTAAAGCCTGATCTTGCATGCATGCATGCATGCAGTCAGTCATAATTCCACTGCAATCATCTATTAATGACTGTAATTTTCCTAGCTTCACTCAGCTTAATCAATAAGTAATTAATAGTCAAACCATCATAAAATGCCCACCCTGGAGATTATTAAGACCTACAAAGCCTTAAATCCCTCTATTGGATATAAGTTAATGATAATTATGATGTTTAGTTGCAAAGTCCTTTTTTTAGCCTGTAAGAAACACAATAATATTATAGATTTAATTCTAGTCATATGAACTTTATTCTATTTTTTGTATTGTTATTATTACTAATAAATTTATCTATACTCATTATCTATACTCATTATCATTCACATTTGTGTCTTGTTTACCACAATTAGTATTTTTTTAGTTTTAAGAGTCTCTTGAATCTCTCTGATCTCAGTGGGATATAAGAAAAACAGCATATATGTTAATATCAGATGCAATAGTCATATGGAAATTGTCCTGGTGTATAAGTAATGAGGTCCAACCTTGTATTGTTTGTGGTAATGTTTATATCAATGTTACACACAGATATATGAGTTAGTAATCATTGCTCAGTTCCTAAGATCAGTTATGTCAAATATACAGATCTGACCATTATATTATAATACCCATAAATTTTTTGAAAAGATATATGGCAAACAATCCCTGGCTTAAAAGCATTAATCAATTAACCATTATGCCATTAAAATGTTTTGAAATGATTGAAGGTTACAAAATAGTTTTGTTAAATGATTTATAAAAAAAGCAGGTTTAAGACTGAAATAATTATAAAACGTTGCTTTTTAAAAGAGGCCCTAAGTATTTTAGCACAATGATAGAAGAGTATATTTAAGGGCTAAAACTTGTATACTTAAGTTGCTATTAGAGTGGTCAATCACTGTTATGCTCAACTTGCCCCTAGAGTGCTCTGCCAACACATAACCTCCTGTTGTAAAAATGGGATGGAGCAGGATATGGAAAAACTTAGGGTGGGGTATGGAAAGGGAAGTTATAGTGGCTAACAGGTTTCTATGGGCAATGTTTCTGAGAGAGTCCTGACTCTGTATAAGGAGAAGTCACAGTGCATCACATTATATCAACATGTTGAAGAATGAGAGTAACATATGTAATTGCCATAAATATACAAAGTATTGACCATGGGCACATGCACTAATTTCTGCCAGATAATGTATCAGAAAATGCTAAGGATTTAATATATGTACACACTTTCACATATACTTAATTAATACTGTGTGCATATTAAGTTCTCTCTCCAATGTAAAGTTGGAGAAAGTAGGCTGCAGAGTACTGTTATAAAATAGAAATTCTTGATCATTGTCTGTGACGGTTCATCATCACCTATTTGCCGCTTTGCAGTAGCAACTTAACACTTGAATAATTACTTTAATCGTAAAAGAATCAAACTGAAAACTTTTATCCCTAGTCTTACTTACCAATTTAAAGCAATCTAAAATAGATAAAGGTCAAAAGAAGGAAGAAGTATAAAAGAAAAATGATATTAATGTTGTTGCTAGGATAACAATAATTTCGTCATAAAATGATAAATTATATTTCATTGTTAATTTAAATATTTATTACTTTAAATTATTTTCCTTTAAATTGCAATTTGAAGGAAGTTAATAAATATTTTATAAATAATACAATAAATTATGATAAGTAATTTATCAAAGTCTATTATAAAAAGATTAATAGGAAAAACTTAATAGAAGAGAATAAAAACAATGAATAATCTAATAGCACATATAAACACATCCACGCATGCACAGACACATACTTCGGAAATGATTTATTTCTCATACATATGCAGAAACATATCTCGGAATGATTTATTATTCTTATCATTAAAATCTAAACGCGCAGCAATATTTGTTTTAAAAATCTATAGAAATAAAATTGGATTACTTTAAATAATGGTTTCTTTACATTATTGAAAATCAAAATATTAAACAAGTAAATACTGATATTTATTAATATTTTTGACATTAGCTCCACCTCTAATTAAAAACTCAATAATTAGCAAGAAAAGGTATAGAAGAAAGTATATCAAAAGTGTAAAACAATATTTTGGTATTGGTAAAAAAACCCAATTAATTTCGGCAATAAAAAGAAAAGATGGAACTCTTATTAAAAAGAGAGATGACATCAGGAATTGCATAGAAGACTTTAATATATGCATTTTTTTTTCTATAGTACTGTCTTTTTCATACATGCACTCCAATATGTAATATATAGGGGGTTCGAACTCAGACTTTCACATGACCCTCAACTATACACACTATCTCATAGTGCTGACATACTTGGTCACACACATGTCAAAAAGATATATAATTACCAATGTGCGTATTTCGTGCTAAACCCAGCACTCCTCGGTTGGTCCAGATTATCATCTCCACACATATATACAATCAATGCTCGGCTTATATTAAGATAGCCAATTTTCATATTTTAGTGGTCAGGCTTCAATCCATTCCACCCCACAACTCTTCAGCCGTCCATATCATTGAAAATCTGATGATGGAATGCTCAAAGCACCAATTGGTGTCAACCTTCTCATCCCCCCATGTTGACCATAAGTCACTATTTAGCATCATAGAATGAGAAAAAGCATCACTACCATTATTATATTTTCTAAATTGCTTGCATATTAAAAAAAAAGTCAGACATGAAATTAAACAGTTCCAGGTATTAATTAGAATTATAGTCAATACTAAAAGAAAGCAAGTAATTAAATATAAAAATTGTTGGCAAAGTTATATACCAAATGTCTAAATGATAAAGAAGTACCAAATGAGTGAAAGAAATGCACTATTAATATTGATGTTTAAAAAAGGTGATAAAGAAGATATTAGAAATTATATACCTATCAGCCATTTATCAGTTCAAAACTTTTAACAAAATAATTACAATTCATCTACATCAAACCTCCATATTTTCAATGATATGGATGGCTGAAAAATTGGAGGTTGGAGTAGATTAAAGCCTGTCCATTAAAGTATGATGATTTGCTATCTTAGTATAAACTGAGCACTGATTATATATATGTGTGGGAGATGATAATCTGGACCAACTGATGAGTGCTGGTTTAGCACGAAATATGTATATTGGTGATTGTTTATCTTTCTACATGTGTGTGGTCATGTGTATCAGTTGTATGAGATAGTGTGGATAGTTGAAGTGTGCTTGAAAATCTAGTTCAAATCCCCTACACTTATTAATAAGAAGAATAAGCTGAACTTAAAAATAGGTTTAGTACAGTGGATCATATCCAAGTGCTGAAAGAGTTATAGAAAGGACCAATGAATATGTGTTACCATTATGGTATTTTATTCTATAAGCAAAGGGGTATACAACAGGGTTATTCCATATTTCCAAAAGTTTTTACATCAGTTTGCAATAATTATTTTGTGAATTAAAATGGAAAATTATTTAAGTCATCTAAATTTTTCATATGATATAATTATTGCTTCAGAGTTTCAGGAAATGTTGCAAGAATTATCAGATGAAAGCATGAAAGAAGAACTAATGAAAAATGCTAAAAGAATAAAGTAATATTCTATGGATTGTCTCAGTATTTTCTCAAAAGAAAAAAATAAAGATTAATAATAATGAATTAGAAAAATTTAACAATTACAATAACCTTTGTTAGATTATTAATACAGATCCAGAACATAATAGATGTATTAATCATGGAATTAAACATTGATGGAGTGCTTTTGGTATCCTAAGTGTATGTCAAAAAAGGTTTTAACAAATATTTTACCAATTCTTACTTATGGATCTGAGATGTGGACATTCAATAGAAGAGTAATATAGACACTTTACACTACTCAAGATGAAACAAGAAAAAGATAAAAAACGAAATGTTTTGAAAGAACCAACAGATGTTACTTACATCAATGAAAAAATTAAAAGACTAAATTGGAGTTAAGATAAATATAAGAGATGCTAATAAGTGGAAAGTTGAAATCTTAAACTGAATTCCAAGATATTGAAAAAGATTAGAAAGAGAGCACATGTAGGATGAATGGATAACATGTTTGATAGGGTTATGTGGTGAAGAAAAATTAGAGAAACTGAATTAAACTTAGAGTAGCATTGGATTGGTGATGGTTGAAAATGATGATGAATTTCCAAGATTTTATCAGCATTAATAGAAAACCTTAACACAATATGTGAGGATTTGGGTTTATATTGATAGTGAGTCATTTAAAACAGTATGCAATAAATGGGGTTGGAGAAAATAGGGTACATGTTTTATTATTTCTAGAGTATATCTAACTCTACTATTTGAGATAAAAAGCAAGGTAATAAATGCTTTTATTTACACTACATGTTCACTATGAAAGAAAAAGTTAATCATTTGCAATTAACAATATCAACACTAATCTGACAAATACAATTTGACCTGGAACATTTACTATACTCATTTGTTTTTGTTTTTTTTATTAAGGAAAATACACATACAATTACAATATAAATCTTGTTGGTATACATTTATTTGGATTTGTTACACGTATTATGACAATCATTAGTAAATAATTTTTCAAATTAGAAAATATACCCGTTTGATACATTAGTTATTATTATGACAAATTAATTTCATGATCAGAGCAAGAAGCTCATCATTCAAACTTAGTCTATAATTATTGTGTACTAGTTTTATATCAGAACAACTGGCTCTTCATTTAGTGTGACTTAGCCAGTGATCATTGTGCAGTCTGTATTTTGATTGGCAGTGATCCTTTGTCATTCTCCATCTAACTGAACCATTTTTTAATCTTGAATTAATTTTTAATTAGCATGCCTGAGGATAAGCTCTTCATCCAGTGGCCTAAGTTGCCCCCAAGTGTCCCCAAAGAGCTTTTCTGGTATTAATAAGTGATCCCTAAACATAGTCCTTCGAATAAATTTTTTGCACACCTCCCATGGTTCTTTATTTCCTCATTTAAAAACAAAATAATTCCTCGTTAACCACATGGCATGAAGCATTTGTTGATTGATACTTGATGAATATCATAGTGAACCTATTTTATCTTTCAAAAAAATCATAAGCATGCTTATGATTTAAAAAATTTTCAAAGGTTGCCTGACCAGATAGATTATGCCATAGCAAGAGAATGCATAAAACACTATGTTATTGTAGCAATATTTAACATGCCCACTTGCCATAAAAAAAAGATCATTGTTCAATGCATCATCACTACTTTCTATACATTAAAATATTATGAATGAGGCATTTAAGATTTCTCTATTAACTGATTGTTTAATTAAATCATCAGATGATATATATAAATCTGTGCATAATGGTTAAATTCTGAATTGTAAATTATTAAAATATATATCTTATAGGACTATGTCAAAGGATCCCCTTTATCAGCTAGGCCAAAGTTTAATATCAGTACCTATTAATTATATTGGCTATTACATATATAACATCTTATATCATAGCTAAACAGTGACATACGAAGTGCATATATTCATAATAATAATTCGATATAGCTCTGATATATATTAATTGAATAATTGGTTATCTTTCAATATATTAAACAATTATAGCTAGTTAATAAATACTTTTTTTTTAAAAGTGTCATAGCATCGGCCGGGATGCGAACCCGCAACCCGGGCAACTGCCTGCAAGTGCAAGGCTGTCGCGCTGACCTCTCGACCACCAATGCAAGACTAGTTAATAAATACTTGATTAATGATTTCAGAATAAGTGACAATATATATCCCAATATGGATAATAGTTTGTTATACATAACAGAGGAATTTGAGAAGATCATAACCTAATGATAAGACAATGACATTTGTTCTTGTTCATTTGTAGCAGAAGTTCCAAAAAATAAAAAAAGTAAAAACATATCATTAGTAATATACATACCATTCACAGATAGTATCCATACAAACCTCAGCTCCAGAATGTCTGCCCACTCTGAGACCTCTTACAATAATCAATTATTTGTTCGTTAATAGGATGAAATGAATTATTTCATATTTTTCTATTTGGTATATATATGTTCCACTGAAGATCACTGTTAAGTGGTGTTGTAATTAGGCCTAGAGGCTCACTTGTGGCTATTGTACAGCATATGTTCCATTGTAGATTATTGTTAATAAGTAGTGATGTAAACAGGACTAGAGAGGTTCACTTATGACTATTCTACAGTATACATTCCATTGTAAACCATTGTTAAGTGGTGTTGTAATTAGGCCTAGCGAGGTTCACTTGTGACTATTCTACACTATACATTCGACAGCAAATACTTAAACTAAAATTCATTGACAACAATTTCAATAAAAATAGCTACATGGCAGTAGCATTCCAAGACAACATTCAGACATTTCAGTTTCAAGTGAAGAGATTTTCAAAATAAAAAGAAGGCTTTCAATTGGAAGCAATGCAGTCACTGGGCTTTCTGTCATTTTTGTTTAAAATCTGAAAATTGGAAACCACTAGTTTACTATACAATTTGTTTATTGATGAATATCAATTTAGACTGAAATTGAATTGCAAATTTTTGTTTTTACCAGAAAGTAAGTCAAATGCAAAAGTTCTAACGTAAAACGGGAATCATGGCAAAAATCAATTTGTTCTGAATTTTGAAATTGTAAATAGTATTTTTAAATGTCAAAAATTATTTTAGCTATTTGATAACTGAAACGCACAAGCTTATTATATACCTGTATCTACATATGTAATATATAGGGTATATGAGCACAGACTTTCACACGACCCACCACTCTCCATACCATCTCATAACACTGATACCCCGGAACACATATATGTTGATCAGATCAATAATCACCAATAGTCGTATTTCATGCTAAAACAGCAATCATCAGTTGGTCCAGATTACCATCTCTACACATATATGATACAAGTGATCAGATATATATTAAGATATCCAAACCTCTTACTTTAATGGACAAAAGTATTTGAATGTATTCTTTATTCAAACAGGAAATATTAATTTAAATTTGGTTGCTTAGTAAGATTTATCATTGAGGAATGTTAGTTTAAGCAGGAAGGGCTAAAAAAAAATCATTTGAAATGGTTTATCATTTCAGTATATTACTCATTATTTGTAAAATTAATATTCTAATAAATAAATTGAAATACGCAAATAATTTATGAAGAATAAAAATTTATTCATTGAAAATAAGTAAGTATAAAAATTTTCCAATTTTGGTGCTATAGTACTGTTTTACATTTCACACAGAAAATACATATATACAAAATGATAATGGATACATTGAGAAAATTCTGTAAATAGAAACTTGAATTTTGTTACACAACTAATAAACTGTTAAGATGGAAATTTGCATTCTATGTGATTTTGCATTACCGTTAAGTCTGATAGATGTTAAAATAATTTTTAATTCAAAATACTCTGTGTGGTTTGGCTAAATTGTTAGAGTATTCAATATGGGATTGGAAGGTTCAAGAATAGATTCTGGCATTTGCAGATCTGGCAATCAAACTACTTATGAATTCCCAAGCAATAATGTCATATGTCTTTCTTTTTATATTCTGTATGGTTTGGTGAGTTGGTAGAGCATATGACTTGGGATCCGGAGGTACCAGGATCAATTCTGGCCCTCAAACTTCTTATAAACTCCTGACTAATAAAACCATATGCATTATTTGCAATGGTTATTCCTTCTAGCAATATATCTAGTCCAACTTCTCTCCATATTTTGTTGTCTTGTCTGAAAATTCTATATTGTTCTATTATTAACAGTTCTAATCTCAGATCTGTAATAAAATAAATGAAAAATTTATCTATTAAAACCCTTTTAAAGTTTTTAATAAAAATATTTCCTTTTAAATTATTTTTAGGAAACACCACTAATTATGCTTCAATTATATATTACAGTACACCAAAAATGTGGACAAAGTTTGACTTATGCAAGTTAAAAATTATATATTCAATCATAAATTTACTTCTAAGAGAGGGAATATTGCTTTGTCAGTCAGATGCCACTACATTTATTATGATAAGTAGGATAAAGAGAACTAAGAACTGTATTTAAATATCAGATTTAACATCATTGTGCTAAGTCAAGACTCTATATAGAGACTCATCCAATTTATTTCTGAAAATGCATTGTGATTATTGTGTATATATTGAGTTCAAAGTAAAATGAAAACCATATATTAATGAACTATATATAAATATGTGATGTGATGCACTGTGATTTCTCCTTATACAGAGTCAGGATTCTCTCAGTCATTATGACCAGAGAAACCTGTTAGCCATTTTATCTTCCCTTTCCATTCCCGTACTAAGTTGTACCATAATCTGCTCCATCCCATTTCCACAACATAATCTTTATCAACTCCATGACCTTCATATCTAAATCCCTCTTATCCTTTCCCAAACCCAGCATAAAAACCAATAACCCATTTTCTGTATAATCACTTTGTTCGTATTTATTCCTCCATAACTTCATTATTTGTACCCTTTCTGCTTTCAAGCATTTACATTGAATTAACATATGCCTAATATTTTCTATGCCTTCCTTACACAACTTGCAGACTAAATCACCCATATTTTTCCATTTACATGTATATTTCCTTGTTGCTAAAGATCCGTCCGAGCTTTAAACAATAAACTATTTTCTTTGTTATCATAAATTAACTCGCACTCTCCATACAGTAGTGTCACCCAGTGCAAGCCAGAGCAACCAATGGATTCCAAAAGGTCATGCACAAAATCCCTATCTAGTGCCCACCCATCCAACATCCCAGACCAGCTTCCAGCCCACGGCCCTCGCTAGTGAGGAGCCCTGGATATGAGAGCGCTGCACCCAGATCCCAGGATCCAATGCAACCCTCCAGCAGCCACCCCCATCTTTACTCAATCACAAAACCATGAGAAAAAAACAGAAAACACAATAATACCCTCAGTCCACACTCACCAGCCTATACAGTCACACAGGTCCGAATTCAGCTCAGCACCTATACACCCTGGCGTCCCTGGTTCCCCAATAACCACAGCCACCAACATCCCACAAAAAATATCAAAGCAAAGCACAGCTGACTCCCTCTATTTTTTATTTAATTTGCATCTACAATGAGCAAAAGGATACCAAATGGTAGTATGAAAATATATTCACATTTAATTTCGTGGCATTTTGATATTCTTTTTATGGAAATCTTTGTTTTATAATTATCGGAATTATAAATTATTTTATGATTTCCCTGGATCGATTTTTATTCATTACTGACTGATCACTTACATTATATGAAGATGGTTTTCTGGTTACAAGTAAATACGGTATACTTTTAAACATTCTATTTATATATGTATAAAAAGATTGAATGAAACTAGCTAGGCATATAGTAAAATAAGAATAGGAATAACATCAAAAAGAAAAGATAAAATAATCTTAACAAATTTACAAGTCCTGATACCAGCTGGTTTCTATTATTAATATTTCCCAAGTTATTATCTTTATGAAATTTTTTCTTTATCTGAAACTTATTTTTTCTTTTTTTAAAAAACATCTTTACTATTTTATTACATAAACAGATTTGTCATTAATGTTAAAAATTACGGTATTACCCCCCTCCCTCCTCCGCATTTTTAATTTTCAAAAAATCTATACATTATTTGATATTTTATAATCATAATAGTAATAAAAAACGTAAGCATCACACTTGTAAAGAATTCTATCTTTTACCACTTTTAAAAAGTAGTTTTTTACCAAGCGATGAAAAAAATTTTTTTTTTCATTTTCCATCAACCGTTCATAATCAGTCCCCAAGAATAGTAGTCAACAAACTTTTTTAATCAAACAATCTTTTATCTATATATATATATATATAACATAGTACGAACCCAATAACAAAAATAATTCAATTTTTTTTTTTAAAAAGCAGAATAACCCTAAGCATAGAAAAATCCCAATAAGGTGGTGCAGATCAATTTTTCTTACTGTTTGGTACTAATTGTGGACCCTCTAACGAATAACAGCTAGTGAAAGTACAAAAACAGCCATTAAATTTAAAATACACATTTTCATATGCATATATCTAATCATGAGGATTAGAATGCTATTACGAAGATAAAATTGTACAAGTAACCCAAGGTTAAGCGTTGGTGGTCGAGTGATCAGCACAGCTGCCTTACTAGCAGTTGTCCCGGGTTAGCGGGTTCGCTTCCCGGTCGATGCTATGACACATGAAAAAAAAATTTTTTTTTTAAATTGATAAAATTTTAAATAATAATAATAATATCACCATCATCATCATCAACAAGAACAACAACAACAAGAAGAAAAAGAAGAAAAGAAGAAGCGCAGCATATCAGGAATCTCCAAAGTATAATCTATAGATGCAATTTCCTCACGACAAAAATCATAACAACAGTTTACAAAATTGAAATGAAAGCTGGTGTCAACCAGGAATTTATACTGGCTGTAATGCCATTTTCTATTTTTAGGTCAGTCGTCTTTGAACAATTTATATATGACTTTATAAAATAGATATGATGTGACTCAGTTGTGCAGTGGAACTTTAAACTTGACTCAATTAAAAGCAAAGCAAAAATTTATCTTCATCTTTTTGACATGGTATGCTTATAACTATGTTATATGAAAAGATGTATATTGGTGAGATCAGCCATCTCATTCCAAAGTTATTAAAATACCATAAACAGATGATTAAAAATGCAAAATCAAATATACCTAAAGTAACAGAGTGTATACTTAGCAATGGATGTATATTTGATTGGGAAATGACAAAAATATTGGACAAAGAGAAAAAAATACAGAATAAAATTCAAAGAAGCTACTAACATGAATGATAAATAACCATATAAGTCAATCTAGTGTGACACTTCACAGTATTTGGAAGTACTCATTAACTTTGTTCTTAGAAAAAAGTGGAGAAATAAATGCAATTTTCTGCCAAAAAAAAAACCCCCAAAAACCTTATATCCATCAGTAAAAGATTTTGCATCTCATCACACTGGATGATATTAACAAAAAATGTTTACAATTATTTTAGACAATTAAATGATTTTCTTCTTCCTAAGCTTTTCTCATTACATTATTCAGTTAAAACCTACTGTGCATCTCAAGCTATTCTTTTAACCCAGGAGTCAATATTGTATGCAAAAGAAAATAAATTAATAAATTATGTCACATGCCAGATTGACTTTAAGGATGCCTTTGATCTGGTAAACTGGGAATAGTTGTTTAGCACATTAAATAAACTTCGGCCAAACCATACACATCTAATTACTGCCATAAAATTTTTCTTACCAATGGATCTATCATGCTTAAAAATTAAATGTGCCTGGCTCTCTTCTCCTTTTAAACCAAGCTCAGGTATTTCACAGGGCTCATCAATTGCTTCACTACTATTTGCAATAAACACCATAATCAAAAAGATTAAGCAGTATATAGATGGTCTCCTCCTTTTTCATCTTGGCACTACTGTTCTGTTAAAGTGATATCTTTTATTGATGATGTTCTTTCCTAATAGTCTTCAGAAATGATCATTCCTCTCATTCCTAATATTCTCAAAAAATTTGAAACATTAACAGAATCTACAATGCAAGGTTGTAAGTCATTCATGTGGTAGCTAGCTCCAGATCACAACATACTTTCATTCTTCACAGGTACATACTCATATTTTCTCAGAATTTCAATCAATTTATTTAAAGCACAATTAAGCTATCATCTAAATCATCTGGTCTTGCACAAGTTCAATACAAGTTCAATACAACAATAAAAGTCTTCTGCCCAAAAATACTTTACAACTATAGTAAAAGTTTGTATTGTTAATGCTGTTCTTGGTGATATATTCACTTACTATAGTCCATCTTTTAAAGGATTATCGTTAAAAATATCATGCCCATAATAAGATCATACACATTTTGGAGTCAACATCACATCTATCAATTTTAAGTACTTGTTTTCCTATTTGTAAGATAGTCTTAATATCGAATATGTTCTCAGTCTTTTGTGTCCTGAATCAGGGCTAAGAAGCACATGACTATCATAATTAGTCCAATCTTCAAAACTACTTCTCCATCTTTAACATTGCTTGCTCGACTTCCATATGCAAGTCATTCTTTTTTACTGATCACATTATTGAGCATGCATATCTGTTGGATAATTATAACATCAGATCTTTGGTTGGTGTTTCATTTAAAGATTTGGAAAAAATATATATCCTAACAGACATCTATAAACAGTCAAAACTTTAACCAGTTTTGCAAAATATATGTGTTCCTCAGTCATGGCTAAAATTTCTTTGAACTTATTATTTGATACAATTCCTTTCTCATTAACCATTTTAAATTAATCTGGATCAGACATGTATCATATGATACACATTTTTCAAACCTGTCCATAGTTTTCATTCTTATGACAATTCACATTTCACAAGAAAACAATCTCAAACATTTGCTTGAAAAAAAATATTACAATTTTCAAAATCGTTATAATATCATAGTAATTATGCACACTCTTAGAATCATGTGACTTGTTCATTGCTTTGTAATTTTTGGTAATAAAAAATACAATGTTCTTAAAAAATAATAAAAGTGGTATAATATATATTTATATGTCCTAAAATATTTACTTAAAAGTATTACGAAAAAAATTGACAAAACAATATCTTTTTTAGTTGTTTATTATTTTAGAATGATATAAATTATACTCACATCTACATACAATGGAATTATTTTACCTACTCACAAGCATTAGTTATATAGTTATAATGACTATAGTTTTTATAAGCTACAAAGCATACGTCATGTAAAAAAAAATTTTCTGTACATATGTTAATACTTGTATATAATTTGCAAAATTAAAGAGTTTCCTTATATTCATTATTCACAAATCTAAAAATACACATGCCAGTACTGTCACTGGTCAGTCTAGCAATATATATGGAACAGAGGAAAATAATACCACTTAAAACATGTTATATAGAAGTCTCTGTGTTACTATTAATAGTTGAATGCATTTGAAAAGTTTAAATAAAGCTGAATTTTTCTAAACATATTTAACACTTAATATTAAATGATAGACTAACATTAGATAAAGAAAAGCATCAAAAAGAAAAAGAACAGCAAAGAAGAAAACAAATTAAGATTGATGGGAAGATAAGTTGTCATTGTACCATAGTAATCACTATGTATATATTAGATAAGGAAAAAGAAGATATGGACCAAGAGTCAAAATGTTAATCGAGAGTATTGTTTAACTTATATTATTATGGAACTTGTCAAAATGTGGGAAGATTCATAATTATAGCTGTTATTTCTCATTGCATTAAATCTGTGACCATTATTTGTCTTCAAAAAACACAGCTGTCATAGTACTTTTCAGTAACACTTTAAATATAGTTATAATATAAATTTCTGCATGACAGAAATAATAAGAAACAGGCAAAACTCTCCATACAGTAGTGCCACTCAGTGAAAGCCAGAGTAATCAATGACTGCCAGAAGGCTTGTGCATAAAATCCCTATCTAGTGTCTACTCATCCAATATAATAAAAACGTGCTTAATCAATTGAAGCCCAAATAATGTAGCTTTTCCAATAGTGAAAAATATCAATAGCGAGTCCAAAATTGTGATAATTTATAATGTAGCTTTTGTTTGTCTACAGTTGGTATAAATACATAACCTAATAGACTTGGTAAAAAAATAACATTATAGATATTAAGAAGGTGTCATTCTGAATCAACTAATAGATAGAAACTTAATCTTAAATGATATCAAAGAAAACAAACTGATTATTTTTTTTATTTTTAAGTTACTAATGAAGGCATAAGGTATATCTACGATAATAAGTTTACTGACTTATTAAAGAAGTCACAATAAAACATTTTAAATTGGACACACGTAAATAATTTAAATTTTTTATTAGGATAAGATATTTGTTTATACTTTTTTTGTAAATGCAAGCATTATATTTATGAATATTAATAATGTAAGATGTTTTATGTGGATATTTACTTAGGTTTAATCATTAATAAATATTTTTTATTCTATCAGTAAATGAATAATGTTAATATTGAAAGTGAATATATTAGAGTTTTGTATATAGATGGGAGATTAAAGCATGTCTGAATTTTAATAATTATCATTGCATATTCTTTCTGATATAGGGGAATTAAAAAGAATACATTGATCTACAGATATTTTTAATATTCAGAAATAGTGATTGTTTTATAAACTAATTTTACTAATTGAATTATTTAGTTGTCTGAACTGTCATTAATTTATTAGTCTCATTCCAAACATGTGCATGAATTATTCACCACAAATCCTCAGAAATCATGTTCTCAGCTGGAAAGTATTAGGGTGTTATTGATAAAAACTCTGGATGGTATTTCCAATGGGTAGTGTATCCAAGGTATTTTTTCTAAAAAGAAAATAGTCCTCAAAGTTAGGGGATGGCAGAGTTCAAACCTCTTCTATAAAAATAAAAAAAGTATATATTTATGGATGATTGAGTCATTTGACATATGATAAAAAAATATAACCTGGATATCTTATATAAAACAGTTATACATGTGAAATGTAGTTAATCATCATCATCAATATCAATTTGAGTTCTATTTAATTTAACAAATTTAAGGTACAATTAGTATTCATTAAACAAACAAGCCCATGTTGACATAAAGAGAAATCCAGTTATATATATATATATATATTGTAACGATATATAAATATGTCGTTACATTAATTTAAATTAAAAACTTAAAAGTTCGCAAATAAAAGTAAAAAACTAAACGCTAAAATTAAAACATTGTTAAACGTGTATACATTCGCACAGATGTTAAACTTTAAAAATTTTTTTTTTTTTTTTCATAAACAAAAAAAAAAAAAAGTATTTGAATGTATTTTTTTTAAATAAAAAAATACAAGATTGAAATATAAAAATATTTTAATAAAAAAAATAACGTAAGTTAAAATAAAAACAGGTAATTAATTCCTGTAATCTATAAAAGGAAATGATTGTTTATTAATTATCTAAAAGCTGTTTAATTAAAAAGTCAGATGGAAAGTTAGATAAGAGAAGAAAGAGATTTTAGCTTGACAAATGGAAGCACTAAGCCTTGGCCCGGACCATAACGAAAAAACAGATTAGTGACGTTTTGTTCAGTGAATCCTTGTGGATGATATAAAAAGAAAAAAATATTGAGGAAGGGCTTTTTCAACTTGGTTGGGTGAGACGAGCGATAAAGACGCGCTTTATCGTTCTCTCTCACTTATCTCTGAAATAGAATGACTGATACCATGAACCAGCAAATGCCACCTCCTGAACATTAGATCGATCTTTCAATTAAAGACTCCGTGGACATTGAAACCAGGAACCGGGAGTTCTGCTACCGTAAGCTATAGGAAATGAACAATTCTTAAAATCAATCAAGAACTTTCGTCAAGTTGAACAAATTAATAAACAAGCCGACTTATTTAAAATGGACTCTTATCTGACTTTTTGTAAGTTTAAATCAAATTAATAATGGTTAATTTTATATCTTTCCCGATTATGAAAAGAATCATTTCCCTTTTAATATTTTTATGTGTAGTAATATTTTATTGTAGAAATTATTAAATGCATTACATTTAAGTTGTCTATAGACGCTTGCATGGATTCGTTTGTGGTTAATTAGATTTTGGTTTTCATATTTGATCAAAATATATAGACATTCGATAAATAATGATACCTTACGGTGAGTATCTAAAATGTATTTATTCGGATGTCTTTTAAGTTATTGGTGACAACGCAAGTACCTTATGGTGAATACTATTGGGTTACTTATAAGTTTCCCTCTGCGATTGTCGGTATCAATAATTTTCTATTTTGATCGTTTATGTTTATTTTGAAATGTTTTTGACCGTGGAATCTGTGTAATCGATCTATACCCAACATTTTTAAATAAATCTGTGCGAACGTATATAAATGTTAAAATTAAGTCGGGCGTGAATGGCTATATAGTTTTGTAAAGTTGTATTAAGGGAGGGTAATCTTAGGTTATTCATTTCGTAGTTGAATTGGTTCAATGGATTGGATATATTTGTGTAATTAGTAGATGTAGTATGAGATCCGCTACGGGCAGGATTATAGATATACGCCACACACCCTCTGTTTGCCTATGGATGGGTTTGTAAGTCGGCAGAAGACCGCAGTCCATTCCTATGGAGTTTTTAGTTTATTGATCTACTTGCCCACAGATGTCACATTCCTGTTGGTGGAGAGTCAATGTCTTCTCTATTTCTACTTATTGTTCAGATGTACATTCCTGACAATATAGTATTTTGTGTTGTCGTATCATGCTACATTGAATACATGAATGTATCAGATGGATTGGCGCCAGTTGATTGCAAAATTTGTTGCCTAAGGTTAAATCAGGGAAGAATATTTTCCTTTCAAATGCAGACCTATGTAGTCCATTCATACTCGACCCTCTAAATAAAATATTAAACATTATAGCAAGCTATTTTAAATGTAAAATTAAAAATTAAGATAAAAATCTAAATGTTAAACTTATTCCTCGAATTTAGAATGATTTTATATGTGCGTAAATAAATATTTTTCTGTGTTAATTTCTGGCAGTGGTTTTTATTATTTTATTCTTTTATATTTAAGATATAAAATTTATAGATTTTTATCTCTGCGTCTCCGCTGAGCTAGTGACAATGGGCTAACGATCTAAATATGTAAATAAAGTGGAATCCTAACAGAGCGTATCTGCCTACTTTATAAATTTTTCTAGGCTCAAATGCCTAGATGGCGCCCTTGGTAGTGCGGTGTGGTGCGATGCGATCTCCCACTTCGTTTGGATCGTTATAATATATATATATCATTAAAAAAGGCACTATGCAATTCTCAGTGTAATGCAGTAAAATGTATTTATGGTAATTAATAGCAGTAATATGTGTACACTTCAAATTTTTACTTTGTTTTGTATTTTAAATATGAACTGATGTGGAGAGACTCTACAATTTTACTGACTTGGACTACACATATTAGAGGATAAATAATTTGATCTATACTTTTAAAAAATGGCTACTCATGGACAGATCCAGAGGATAATCACATCATTTATTAATCCATGTTCCCATTCCATTCTCTTTATTGCCCAACTCTTCAATTCCACATAATTCTTCTTATCTCTTACATCCTCCAACAGTGCCAATCTTTTCCATCCTTTCTTATAGCTTCCACTCACCATTCCCTCTAAAACACATTTCATTAAACTATACTTTCTTCTTCATGTATGTCCAATTCAGTTTCTGTTTAGATTTTTAATTTCCTCAATAAATCTTCTTTTCTCATTTACTCTTTTCAAAACTTCTTCATTGGTTATTTTAATCATCCAACTGATTTCTTCCATTCTTTTTCATGTCCATATCTTAAAGATTTCCAATCTGTTTCTCATTGATTTAAAAATCAAAATAAAGATTTTTCACATAAAATTTTTCAAATGATAAAGAGATTATATATATATTATTAACATAATGTTACTTAATATTTTCACTTTACTATAGTGTAAGACCACTCCCTTTCTCTACTACTCTAGAGCCATCTGTTGTAAGCTTGAGTAATCAGTGGTTTAATGGACAGTAAGTTGATAGTAAAAAAAAATTAAAGATGGCATCCAGTTGTATAACATTATTGGTTTTCATTGATAAAGATAAAATCCAGAAATTAGACTATATGCAAGACCAAAAAGAATATTAAGAATGAACTTCTTGAATTGATATATATTGACACCATAATATCTTTATAGCAGAATTAAAGCTCATTATAAAAAAAATCATAAGAAAAAAGTCTTCAAACTTGTAGAATAAAAAAAATAAATTAGTAACAAGATAAACAATAAAGTAAATTCAAATAAAAGAAATGATGAAAACTGAAAGGGGGCTTTACCATAAACAATGAAATATGACAGCTACAAAGAATAGCTACAGCAACAATTATAAATTTTCTGCTTATATGTATAAAGGATAAGACAATAATGGAGAAGACATCATTCACCAGAATTGCTAATTGAAAAAAAAAAGAGTTTTGAGTGTTTTCCCATCATTGTATCACACCTATTTATCACCCAATGTAAGATGATTATGTGCATTAACTCTGATCTGGTTATTTGAACAAAATGTTTATGCTTCAGTAGAATCTAAAAAAATGTTTACATTTTAGCTGACTGGAATTCAAAGATAGATTAATTCTAAATTTTTATCAAAAAAAGTGTTGATAGAAAGTTTAGCTGTGAATTGAAAAGTGCAATACATAAAGTTAAAGAAAGGATTTAATCAAAAGACATTTAGCAAAGAATTGTAAAATGACATAATAATGAGTTCTTTGTATAAAAACCAAACCAGTCTAGTCAATCACTCCTAATAATGAGTTCTAATAAAAGTAATTGATAGCCTTTACTAAATATTGATAACAGGAAAAAATAAGAATAAACTGAGCCAAAATCAAAAACAATTTTGTAATTATATCAGCAGGAGTGCTTTATCAAATTCTTAGCAAGTTGAGTTGCTATTTAGTGTATATGTAGAATAAGAAGGCAATAGAAGTAATCTGTTTGTCAAGCATTGGTGGTCGAGAGGTCAGCGACAGCTGCTTTACAAGCAGTTGTCCCGGGTTAGCGGGTTCGCTTCCCGGCTGATACTATGACACATGAGAAAAAAAAAATAGAAGTAATCTGTATTATCAACTATTTTTTATTTTTTTTTTTAAAAAAAAAACAAATACATGGACTTTGAGTGTAAAATACGATTTTTTTTTTCCAAGTTCAAATCATGTCAGTTTACAGATAATCTATAAAATAATCATGTATTGGTCAGTAAAAGGCTAACTAGCTAAAACACAATAAAAAAAAAAAAAACATTTAAAACTTTTTCCGACATCAAAGTGGTAAGCCTGATAAGCAATAATTTCACTGCTTCTCTTGAAGCATTGTTAAAAAGATATTTGTTCTGTAGCGGTCATGTAAAAATTGTTTTACCTCTTACCTATATATCCTCACAAATATTCAGTAAATATTGGTATACACATATGTACACCACCTTTCTCCACCATTAAACAAATAAAAAAGAGAATTAATGCATTAATAAATAACTCCTTTTTAAAATAAGTTCATAATACTGCAAACTATTTCTGCTTTGTTAATTTTAAAATTCATTTTTCATAATTTTTTTTTGTTCAATGTTTCCAATTATTGGAAATACATGAAAGTTCCATTTCAAACCAGAGCGATAGTCATATTAAATGCTTTATTATGCTCAATGACTTCATAAATTTTCAATTTGTTTTATTTTATATAAGTTCGATTTCGAATAATCAACATGACATTTAGAGTGAAGAAATCGTCTTAATTTTTCGTTTTACTTAATAATTTGGAGAGGGGATATACTACGGCCATGATGTTTTTATTGTTTCTTTCAGTATTTTTTTTCTTCCACATTCACGGTTTATACTTCTATAAATATTATTTGTTAAAAATGTATATAATATTTAAACTTATTTGTTGATTTTTTTCTTTTAAATATTCAACAACTATATTTTCAGTTAACTGATAATCGATACTCTAGTATTTGCATTTAGGTGAAAAAAATATTATAAAGTTCTAGAAGTTAAATACTATAATTTTAAATATCTATTAATTTATCAAGGTCATCTAGTTTAATTGAAACAATTATTTCACAATATATATGCTATACAAAGATAAAATGCACAGCTGTCGGCATAAGAAGGCACTGACAATATTGATGTCCATATAAATATATATATACAATCTGTATTCTATTGAAAGCTTTGATATGAATCTGCTGCAATGTATGAATGCAAGGCATGGACACAGAGAAAATGATATGGCAAAGATTGATGCCTTTGAAATGAAATGTTATCAAATAAAATTCTTGGGATACCTTAGATGAATGGGTTCTGGTGAAGGCAGATACACAAAAATAGTTGAAGATGGTAAAGTGACAAGGCCATACTTTTTTGGACTCATGATGAAACAGGAAAATACACTTGAAAAGGATATCATGATATGGAATTGTGATCAAGAAGAAAAGCATGACCACAACAGACTTAGATAAATAAAATTGTAGAATGAACAGAAAAAGTAAAGGAAAAAATTGATTGGTTGACAACCATGTTGTCACCCATTATTAAAATGATGAATTAGATGGATGATATGTGAAAGATAATAAGATGTAGTAATCAGTGAGTCTGACTTGAATTTAAAATCATCTGCAAATTAAAATTGTTTCAAGGTAGGGATTTTTTTTTTAAAAAAAGCGTAAAATTCTTATCAGTAATCTAGTCAAACAGATCAAGTGATCATCTATGAGCAGTTAAGCAATATCATAAAATCTTTTTTCAATTTTAATGTTCTTTATCAAAGAATAGGATATAGGTGTTCTTGTTGCAATGAGCAATTTAAGACTAATCTACTTTATAATCATATCCACACAATGCTTATATACATAAATATAGATATAGACAGACACAGATAGTTAAATAGATGGATGAATGTATAGATTGACAGACAAATAGCTTAACATAGCCATATAGGCAGACAGATAGATAACAAAAATACAAAAAGTATACCCACGCATAAAAAAGATGACCTCTTTTCAATAAATATTAGTTATATTACCAAAATCACAATTTTCTTTATTTTTACTGTAATATCTTATATAAATCCAATTTATCCAAACCATTTGGAAAACTTTTTAGCAAAAATCTTATATATATATACACATATACCTACATTTTGACTGTCCTGCAGTCTTCTTTGGAGCAATTTATCCATGTTAACATTTTTTACCAAAAACCTTTTATTGTACATATATACACATACATCTATGTTTTGACTGTCCTGTAGTCTTCTTGGCTCCAAACAAGATTGCAGGATAGTCAAAACATAGGTGTATGTATGTATACAATAAAAGATTTTTGCTAAAAAGTGTTCAAAGTGGTTTGGATAAATTGGAAATATTAGTTACACTTGAAAATGATATGAGATGACCTCTCTTGATGTACCTTCATTCTTATTAATAAAAGAGAAATGTATAAAATCCATGATATTGCAAGATTATACAATTTTATTCTCATGATTGCTTTTGTTTGTCATAGAAGAAATTGATTTGTAATATATTCAACCAGCATCTTCTTTTATTTTCATCTAGCTATTCAAATCAATGACAAAAAAGGTTCAAACACAGTAAGAGTTTATTAAAGGTTAGCATTTTTTTTATAGCTATATGAATGTGATACTAAAAACTTTTTTATCATTTGATGAAATAATGATTAACATTGTAGTAGTCCCAGCATGGCTTATCTTCAGATTATTCATAACAAGAAAGAGGTGAGAGTTTTTAGAGTATCAAAGTACGTGTTATGTAAATTCAATGGATACTAGAAAATGTGACATTGATAGGAAAATTTTGAACATTCAAACTATTACCTAAAATGCCCCCCTCCCCCCAAAAAAAAGGATTATGGAAAAGAAATCTGGGTGATTTAATATTTGCTATCAACTGAATTACCTTTTGGTCATAATATCATCACCACACATTATAATATAAAACTTACAATGTCTACTTTGATTATAAAAAGATCCAAGTTCAAATCTTTTAATTTTTTAGTTACTGCTAGTATATTTTTGTTTCCCACACTATATTGTATTATTTCTAATTCTTTGTTTGAATATGAGATACAAGATACATGTTCAGAACCATAAATCAAAATAAATAACTCACAGTGAATAAAAGCACATTTGTTTTTAATTCTCCAGGATGCCATTTTTTTCACATTGCAATGCCACTGTTGTTCCTATTTTATTTTTTTAAAAATAATAATTTACTCATTGTTAAATCTTTACATTTTTTTTTCCATATGTCATAGCATCGGCCGGGACGCAAACCCACACCCGTCTGCAATCAACTACTTGCTTGCAAGGCGGGTGCGATGACCTCTCGGCTAACAATGCTTGACAAATCTTTTGAGACAAAAAAAATTAAACGTAAATTTAAAAATAAAATGTAATCTTAGAAATAATATATCAACTTTGTAAAAAAAAAAAAAAAATGAACAGAAACAAAAAACTTCATTTTTAGCCTTTGGGTTAAAAAAGGCATTTTAAAATATTTTTGAAAAAATTCATTTAAAGAATGAAAGTATTTTTTAAAGTATTAAAATTCTATTTATAATTAGTAAAAACAATGAAAGTAATAGTAAAGTTATTGACACTTATTTAACAATAGGCTTTTCATGTTTACTATAATTGATTACTTTCCTGCAGGGAAAAAAGCAACAAATATTAATGCATCACATACTTAATGAGAAACAAATATTTAATTTAATTCTACAAAAATAAATAAATAATTGTATAAAGTTGCATTTTTAATCAAACTCATTTTTAGAATGTGAAAATCACATATGCTCACCATTTCTTGAAATAGCACAACCTTTAATCTTAAATTGACATTGCATTAAAGATCATAACATCTACACATTTTAATTAAAATTACTATCAATCAAAACATTCTTATACTTGTTGCTGTTGTATGAATCTAAAGCCACAAAATGAATTTACAAAGAGCTGAAAATGAAGTCCTCTGAGATTCTGCAGTTTTTTGTTTTTAAAAAAGAAATATTAAAACAATTTTTATTTTCTCCATAAAACTTTGGCAGATATCAAATAAGCTAAGTAAGCATAATGATCTATATATGTTAACTTTTTATGTAAGTTGACGTAACTAAGTAGTAGAGTACAACCTATCAATAACTCTTAATTGTCACAATTAGACTTTTGAAATTACTGTTTTCTTTCCCATTAACACAATGCATTTTGGATACATTATTTATAGTTGCATCATAGACTTTAATGAATCTTTTTTATTATTATTATTATTATTATTATTATTATTATGATGATGATGATGATGTCATGTACATTACGTTCATTGCTCTTTGAACTCAACTAGGCTGTATAGTACTATAATAAGAAAAATAATTTAATGATTTATTTCTAAAACCTTCATGACAAAACTAAAGCCATAATCAATAGACCTTGAGCTTCAGAATCGTTCACCCTATGTCTGCATTAAATCGCTTGAACATTATTATAATAATATGATAGTGCTATTGTAATTGCAAGAAAAGGACAGACAGACTAGAAATTTAAAAACAAAGAAGTCAAAAACTGATTATTCATGATTATTGTAACTAGTAATTAAATATGGCCTTTGTTAATTAATGGTAATCAGCAGCACTTTATTTATTATCAATCAAGAACTGCATTTTTAAAGCTATCTAACCTGAAGATAATTATCTATATTATCAAAATATAATAAATAATAAAATTAGAAACATATTGGAAGCCTTTGAGATGAAATCATGGAGAAGAATGGAAAAAACCAGTTGGGTGATTAAAATAACAAATGAAGTTTTCTAAAAAGTAAATGAAAAACAAAGATGGATTGAGGAAATTAGGAATAGAAACTGAATGGACATATATTAAGAAGAAAGTATAGTTTAATGAGATGTTTTGGAGAAAATAGTAAGTGGTAACAAAAAGAGAGGATGGAAAAGATTGACATTGTTGGGTGATGTAAGAGATGAGAAGAGTTATGCAAAATTGAAGAGCTAAACAATGAAGAGACTGAATTGGAAAAACGGATGAAAGTGATATGACTAATCTCTGGACCTGCCCATTGAACAGAATGCTATTGATGATGATTACGATTAAAATACAAAAAAAAAGTTAGCCCATAAAGAAGATTCTCACAAAGAATCAGATCTATGTTTTGATCGAAAAGAAATAAGTATTTCCCCCCTCTCAAGCCATAGATCATACCATAAACCCAATGATGAAAAATTTCAGATAAGTGCATCAATAGTTAGAGAATTACACACATAACTTTAAAAGTTATAAAAAATAATAATAATCTCTCAATGATTTTAGATGAAAAAAAAACTTTAATTCATTCAACTTTATGGTAAATTTTTTGTTAATAATAATAAAAAAATCTATCTTATTATTATTAGGATTAATTTCTGTCAGCATTTATTTGTGTTGATATCAATAACTACTTTTGAAATTCGATTTTGTTTTGTTTATGATCAGACAAAATATATATTTTCTTTTTATATACTTGGAACAAATTGGGAATTACAGCTATATATATATATAAGAAAGAAAAAGTAAGTAAGAAAGAAAAAGAGAGAGGAAAAAGAGGGGGAGAGGGAGAGAAAGGAAAGAAAAAGCAGGGGGAAGAATAAAGAGACAGAAAAAAGGACAAAGAAAACCTGTGAGGGAACAGGGAAAAAAAGGAAAGGGATGGAAGAAACATTTATAAAATTTAACTATATGATATATATTTATTATATTAATAAGAAGAGCAAGGAAAGTTAGACTTATCATTAATAAATATATTAAAAGCTGCCCTATATAATCATAGTCTTGATTATTTTAATTACATATTTTATCACCCAATCAATGAGCCAGATATAGATAGAAATAGAAAACTGCTCTTAGAAAAATTTCCATTAAGGATGATTTGATAGTCAAATGAATATTTATAATATACATTTGTACAGATAGTGTTACACTTAAATCTGCATTAAGAAAACATTTTAATAATTTACAAAGTAACCTTTATTAAATAAAAGATTACATAAATTTTTAGGTCTACCTGCCCATTGCCGATTACAAAGTGTTCAATGTTACAAAGGTAAAACAATTATTAACCAGGTTTACAAAAGGGAAATACTCTTAATAACAATTATATCCATAAAAGGGTTGCTATAATCTTGTTTAATGTATGTCTGTCTATGGATCTCCATTGCCCTACTGCTGAGAAGTCATCCATGACTTGATGATCCCCATCCCTGGGGTCCCAAAGTTATAACCCAAATGCTTCAGTTGAATAGGTGGAATCCCAGCATTGTACCAATCACCACAACAGGCAATGAGGTCCAAGGCACCAAGGCCATTAAACATTAAATCCTTAACCCTCAACCAAGCCATGATGAGCCCATTAGAGGTACCTGTATTTCCCAATTCAACAGTCCAAATGGGGAGGGACCACATTCGGTCTATCTGCCCAAAATTGGAATGCCAACTAGGAAAAAGCTAACAAGTAATGAGAACAGATCTGCACTGCTCAAAACAAACCTAACAATGAGGCACAGCAGGCCATCAGAGCAGAAACAGTACTGAAACTTATCTGCAGATATCGATATCCTGTAACATGAATGTCAAGCTTACCATATTCAGAAAAAACCTACACTTTCTTGGGAAATACAGATTTAAATCCAGATCACGGCCCTACAAAAAGAACTTAATAATATAGGGGTGGTTGTCATGTTTCCTACCAGATAAAACGAGTATTTTTAAGATTGTTCAGGCCCATATCCAACTCAATTAACTAATATGATTGTGGAGAGTTGTGATTATTTGATTTGTTCTTTGGTGAGGATCTACTGCAGAAACTATTTAAATGCTGATTCACCATCAGACTTAAGCCAATAAACATCACATGATCACCATTTCTTATGCTTGCTTATAACTGTTGTTAAAACAGGCAAAACTCACTATACGTATTGCCACACACAGCAAGCTAGAGTAACAATGGATGCTCTCAGATCCAAGGCTCTTCACTGACGAAGGCCACAAGCCAGAAACTAGTCTGGGGATATTGGATGAGTAGGAAATAGATGGGGATTTTATGCACAAGCCTTCTGGCATCCATTGATTACTCTAGCTTGCTGTGTGTGGCAATACATATAGTGAGTTTTGCCTCTTTTAATATAAGACTTATATACAGTCACACTAGATCCACGCTATATGGTGAATATTATCTATTATATATATATATTTTAAACATCCTTTGTATATGCGATATATAATTATATCTCTTTATAATAGATGTAATTTTACTTTTCTTTCAGTAAAACCTATTATCAAATTTTATTTACTGCAGTTTTTTTATTTTATTTTACAAAAGCGTTTCAGGATGTAATATAACAGATTCATTTACTTTATTATAAGCCGGAATAGCAAAATAGAATTTCTTTTTTATGTTAAATAGAAAATTAACAAGCATTTGAAACAACATTTTATCAAAGTTAGAGGAATAAAAATAATGTTGTATTTAAAACATTTTATCAAGACCATTTTTTTTATTATAAAAAAAACAAGCCTTTTTAAAACATTATCTGCGTAGTTATTCTTTATCCTGTTTGAACTAGTAAAAGCCGTGCATAATGAATCTGTTAAGATATCTCCATCCAATCATTCTTTTCCAATCATTCTTTTAATGTATATATATTGTTACATTCTAATAAGATAAATAAAAGTTGTTTTTTAAAATAAAAGGCAAACTTTATTGAAAATGGATGAACAATCTTTTTATTCTACTTTATGAAAATATTAAAAGAAAAATAAATAAATTTTATGAACGAATTAATTTAATTATTTTTCTTCTATAATTATCATCTATGAATATTAAATTTACATAGGAAATATCCAAGCAATGCGTAGTTTTAAGGTACGTGAATGTGACTGGACAAAAATAACTAAACAATTAATATGGAGGTATGCAAATTGAAAAATGGACAGACTTAGCTACACTTTTGATAATTAATAATGTTACTTCAATATGATAAGAAGCTATATACATAACAAAACTTAAATATTACTTATTAACATCATAGTTGCCTATGGGCACATAATAATTAATAATTTAGATTGGAATGACCTTCAAAAGTCCTTTTCAGTAACAGGGTCCTTGCATTAGGGCTTCAACAGTGGTTTTTGATTGCAAATATAAAGTAGCCTTTTCCAAGAACAAATCTCCATCATGTCAATTCCCAGTTTTAAATCACTTTTGGTCTAGCATATATTGTTAGCCTTTTCAGTAACAGGGTCCTTGGGTTAAGGCTTTGACAATGGTTTTTGATTGCAAATATGGAAGTAGCCTTTTCCAAGACCGAGTCCCCATAATGTCAATTCCCAGTTCTTAATCACTTTTGGTCTACTATTGTCCAGAATCAAAATGATCAATCATAATAAGAGGCAGGGAGGGAAATACACAAGATAAGCTCTGAAGATTATTGGGCCTAATTTTAATATATTGTTCAATTCATTAATTATTTTTCTGTTGTGTTTATATTTGATTATAATAAACAGACTCGTATAAATACATACGATTAAATATTTTCTTGACGTACATACAACATATATTTACAATATATACAACTATTATACTTTTGCCTGATACCATTGGCTAGGTATAGATTCTACTTGTCATTTAATCAAGGAACAACAAGTGTCTTTTTAGGTTTTCTTAACATTTCCTGCTGGACCGTAACAGCTTGATTCATGTTAGGGTTAATATCCAGCAGCTTCCAGTTCAATAATGTGAACTTGCATCTCTGCTTTATCACTGTGGTGGACAATGTGCATATTGCTGTTATTTGTTGTAGTCCAACTGTATCTCCAAATGGAGAGACTATTTATAGTCACATCCCCTTGCATAATGGGAGCAATCAGATTCACAGAACAGCAGCATCTATTGGCCTGTTTCTGCTATTGAATATATCATATCTACTCAGATATCCATTGATCTATAATAATGAATGCTCAATCCAATCAAGATAGGATGAAATTTGGATTAGTTAGTCGAAGATAAATTGAGCATAACATTTTCTCATTTTGACAATCATGTTTTTATCAACCAAATTAACTTTCATTACATATTTATTGTATTAATAAAAATAACATATAGTTAACTGATTTAATTAAATATTAAACTATAATACTTTTATGGGTATAATTTATTTACTTAACAACATATTTGTATTTAAATTTTACTTCATAATATTCAGCATATTATTTCTTAAATTATTTAATCAGTATGTAGCACTCTTTCCCTATTCCAGAAAATGGGTGTACTTCTGACTACTCATAAACTATTAAGCATTTTGGGTATCTTCAGCAACCAATTTGATTTTGACAAAACTACTGGTTGATTTGTTTTCTTTTCCACCCTTTCACAAGGCAATATTTGTAATGTCTCTTCTGATTTGGATTACTTTATCCAGTTCAAGTTGAGGTCTTTTGAATATGAGTTTTTACTTCACATTACTTGCTATCTTTATTTCATCTATGTCTGCTGGTGCTTAAATTCTTAATAATTTTATTTACAGAGATGGTTTCTTTTCTAAATTTGACCTAATTCTCCAATCTCATAATCATTATGTGATTTGATAGTCTTATTACTATTATCACTCTACTTTCTACTTTATTAAGAGTGTCTCTAACTAAACATTTTTTTCAGTAATAATTTTTCCATTTAGATATGTAAAACCAAATGGACTTTCTTCCAGTAGGCAGTAGCAGAGTTAATTTATTTTGGAGTTTTCTGCACATTAATAGTTTGACAGTTGATTTGCTTGTAGAAGTTGTAAAAATTGAATGGCGATAAAGCAATGCTTTATGTAACACTTTTGGAATATAGCATTTTCAGCAAAGCTTTTCAACTAAGAATGGTCTGGAGATGTGTCTATATGCCTGATACCTCCATCCTTAAAATAATATATTTTTTCAGTAATGAAAATATTCCTACTATTAGACACAATGTCAGAAAATTCATGGTGGCAAAGATATCTTCTGAATTAATGACAGCTTCATCCTCTGCAGTATTTATAAACAGGCAATATTTTTCCAATGAGGAAGACATAAAATAAATTTGAAAGACATGATCTTTATAAAATTTTGCATGATCTATATCAGGGGTGGCTAAGATGTTGACCATAGTCGACTGCAATGTCTCTGGAAGTTAACTGCAAAGCTGATGTAACATTTGACAAATTCAGAGCTGATTTGAATACAAAAAAATAATAAAAGTAAAAATTCAAAATTATTCTCATTTAAAAATAGTTAAATTTAAAATAACACCTGTTGTTATTGTTGATCTCAAAAATAAACCCTGGTTGGAAGAATTAAGTTATTTTTATGTAACACTAAAGCTAAAATTCTTAGAAATATTTAATTGCTATTTTCCCAAGGAGAAATGGAAATAACATGTTCTAGCGAAACAAGGATTTTAATGAACTGATTTTAAAACAAAAAAGTTGTGAACTTTTTAACACTTCATATAGTAATTTAATAATTGTAAGTTAATAAATATTTTATAAAGTGGCATGGCCAAATTGTAATACTAAACTGAGGTAATTAAATAGTAGTCATATAAAATGCCTTCAACAGCTCGTATCTTGTAGAAAAACAATTCACCAGCTCGTATTTTCTAAAAATGTCACCAATATTTCTGAGCACCTAAAAAGTCCTCATAAAAAATACACCAATTTGTAAGTACATTCTAAAAAAAACAGGACTTTAAATCACCATTTTTTTCCATTCCAGCAAGAATAACATTTTTTCTGATTTCTGGTTTGAAGCCCTGAAAAAAATGTAGTCACCCTCATGTACACTTTCATCAAAAAGTAATCCACAACATCCAAAAGTTTGGCCATCCCTAATCTATATGATCCCACTGACAAAACCCAGTTGCCTTTGACCAAAATTATACCTTTTTGGTGATTTTGTTCTTGACTAACATTCAATACATTCTTTCATATATTTCTCAACATCTGTGGTTAAATTATTAAACAAAATGAAGCACAATGCTAGGAAATACATATGTTTAAGTTTCATTTGAGAATGACGTTTAGTAAATTCTAGATAATTTCGTCGACGTCATTCATTCAGATATCGTAAACAGTAATTTAAAGTGAGTGGTCTATCCTCATGCTTTCACTTCCAGTACTTAAGATTTGCCCATATATAAGCATTTGGGTTGGATAGAATAAGTGGATTCATTTTATTCTTTCCTAAATACTTATATCTTGTGTTGGAAGTCAAAGTATTCATTTATTATTAACACTCGTAAAAACACATGCACAATAGCTTGACAGGCTGATCTTTAATGTATTACAATTTATAAACATGCACTCTATAAAATAAATGCTTATTTACATATGTTTAAGTTTCATTTGAGAATGACATTTAGTAAAATTCTAGATAATTTAGTCGACGTCATTCATTCAGACATCGTAAACAGTAATTTAAAGTGAGTGGTCTATCCTCACGCTTTCACTTCCAGTACTTAAGATTTGCCCATATATAAGCATTTGGGTTGGATAGAATAAGTGGATTCATTTTATTCTTTCCTAAATACTATATCTTGTGTTGGGAGTCAAAGTATTCATTTATTATTAACACTCGTAAAAAGCGCATGCACAATAGCTTGACAGGCTGATCTTTAATGTATAACATATAATATTGTACAACATTATATCTATAATAAAAGCTTTATCATGGATTAATATATATTACAAGTGTACCTTCATTACCATTATTTATTACTATTTGAAGTTGTTCTTTATAGAGCTGAAATATGATATGATTATAGTGCTCAGCACTAAAAAGGCACTAACCCAAATAAATAATGCATAAAGGAGAATAAATCAATTCACCAACAATAAGCACATATATACACAAAAGTATTACATACATAATGATGTGAAAATTAAAATTGTTTATATATTCATTGCATGTAACAGAGTGAAAGTCTACACATTTAGATTGTTGAAGTGATATTTTCTACAATTTAATTTATGTATATATAAAAAACTGCAAATTATAATCACTCTAAGATAAAACTGTTTCTTGTTTTCTTTGCAACCATCAATCTTTTAGAGTTATTTTTGTGCTTATTGAAAACATGCAAATTATTTTTTTAACAATTTTTTTCCAATATATACATACATATGCATGTACTACATAATAAAGCATATATTTTGATCAAAAAAATATGCCTATCTCTTCAGCACAGCCAATTTGATTGCTGGCACAAGTTTGTTCAATTATTGGCTTTGATTATAGTTATAATAACCGTTGAACACCCATTTACTAACTAATACATGGTTGTAATGAATGAAAACAAAGATCGATTATGATGAGTTAGAAGTAGTTAACAGTTACAGATACCTTGGCCAGATTATTAATACAGATGGAAACATAATGGATAAAATTAATCACAGAATTAAACTTGGTTAGAGTGCTTTTGGTAGAAATAACTTGATACTAAAAGAAAATGTGCCTACGTGTTTGAAAAGGAAGGTTTTTAATAAATGTGTTTTACCAGTTCTTACTTATGGATCTGAGACTTGGACACTTAATAAAAGAGCAATACAGAGACTTCAGACCACTCAAAGAAGTATGGAGAGATGCATGTTGGGAGTAACAAGAAGAGATCGAAAATGCAATATATGGGTAAGAGAACAAACAGGTGTTACTGACCTCTTTGAAAAAATTAAAAGACTGAAGTGGAGTTGGGCTGGACATATTGCTAGAAGAGATGATAATAGATGGACAATTGAAATTTTAAACCAGATTAGAAGAGATTATAAAAGACCCAGAAAGAGACCACATATGGGATGGATGGATGAAATACGAAAGTGTGCAGGGGTGATGTGGAGAAGAGAAGCTAAAGATAGGAAAAGGTGGATTGAACTTGGAGAAACCTTCATCCTGCAGTGGATTGATAATGGTTGATGATGATGATGACACCAGGTAAGCACGCAGGTCAATACAAACAGCATTGCAATTGTTATTAAATATTTACATTGTCTCCCTTAATTTTTTAATTCATCCTTTATAGTTTAGCACACTGGTAGAGTGATGGATTTGAAACCATAAGTCCTAATCTGAATAAAATTATATATATATGTTAGATCATTTTAAATGGAATAGGTATATTCAGTTTGTAACTTGAAGAGCAGATGCAATTTTAACCATAAGATCATTCATTTATAAAGCCAAATATTAAATAATAACATTTTTTTCTTTTATATAAATTATTGAAACAATATCAGTATCATTTTTAGAGGCCAAAGAAATGGCCAAACAACAACACACATCTCAATTTTATTATTATTTGAATAAGAAACAATTACCATGAGTGATCAAGAAAAGTTTATAATTCATCAGATAAAACCAATTTCAATATTTTTTACTTTATTTTTCTTTTTTTAAGATATCATGTATAAATTTGAAAACCCATATATCTTATACTTGCTACACCTCTTCTTTGGGGCCAACGCTATTAACAGACATATTTTTCTAAAGGCATGACTATTCCGAACTGCTTTGGGTATTTTTTTGTTTAAAAATCTTGATAAGACAAGAAATAACTGACATAAACAGTTGAAGTTATAAAAAAGATTTTATTATTGACTGGTTGAGTAGAAAGCGGGAACCAAAAATAATTAACATTATGTTTAAATACTTTTACCAGGAAAAAGAATATAAAAATGTGGATATACATAAAAACATCATGAAGGATATTATTAAAAAAAAGATTTTTTTTTTTACTAAAGAAAAAAAAAAGGGGGGGGGGAGATATTAAGAAAAATTGATTGAAAAGCGTTCAGTAGATAAGAAAATCCAGTTGAGTTTACTGAAAATTAACTTTCTTATCACTGGCTGAAGACACCCTAGGGCTGATAAACTTTCATCATGAAAGTTTAGTTGTCTTAATGGTAATAACAATAGGAAAGAAAACTTTTCAAATTAGATCCAGGCATATATATATATAGGAGAAATTTTTTGCTAGCTGAGAGTGATTAAATTTTTGCAATTTTTTCATTGGAATTCAACTACAAAACAAAATAAGCTTTTCATATAAGAGTTCTTTTTTAAGCATATAAAAATCATAGACCGAAGTTTAATAGCTACATGAATATTCTCATTAATAATAATAAAAAAACGTATTGTTAGTTGGCTGGAAGTATATTTAAGTATTAAAATGACAGATTGGATACGGTGATTCTACTCAGTCCAGAGCAATTATCTCTATTCTATTCTAGAGCCATCTGTTGAGAATTTGAGTAAAACAACAGTTATAATGCAATAAAATCACCATCTCGAAACAAAATGTTTTCTGGTATAGACTTGGATTCAAAACTGGAGTTAATGTATTTATACATTTAACAGCCATCTTTTATTTCTTTAAATTATGCAAGATAATAAATTGATTTTTTTTTTTTTAGTCTCATAAGTTTGGCTCTAAGTCGATTTATAATAATGAGATCATGTTATGTTGTTATTGGTATTCCATCCATTCAGTCTTCTTCCAAACTGTTTTGAAGAAATTAGTTGAGAAATAGTCCATGAGTCTATAGGTCAATCATCCTGCCAATGTGCTAACTGCACAATAAATCAATTGTATGGTTTGTTACTTGGAAGGTCATGTGATATCAGTGTTTCCAAATAAGAGGTTGAACAATAATTGGTGCACACAATAATTTCATTCAACTCACCACAATACCTTTTTATTTTTCTGAAAATCCAAATTATCCCTCTTGAACCTACTACCATTCTAGCTTACATTATACCACTCATTACATTACATTTATAACATAATCCAACAAAACCCTGCAGAAGCACTCAAAACTTTTTTCAATAACAGCAGATGAAGATGCTTATAAAGATATTAGCTGAGGAGGACATTTAAATTTTAGAACAAAAGCATTCAGGAAGATCATTAAGTGTTCAACCTGATGAAAATTGTAAATCCTGTAGAAATTACTTAAAGTAGAAATAAAACCATTATTGTTTTTGCTTTATCATATAAAAATAAAACACTTTGGCATATATTATACAACTCTCCAATATCTTTTGCTAAAGAAACTGTATTAGATATATATGTATATTCATCAGTCTAGCCAAATTTTTTATTTCCCTATAGTTAATTATGGAATTATAGTGTGAATTTTTAAGGATATTTTGTTTTTTAATTAGGGCATTCTCCATCTCATAGCAAGCATCCACTATATATATATACATATTGAAACACAAAATTGAATCATCAACATTTGATTGTGATGAATTTCAAAAATAATAAGTACAAAACACACTCACAGTTAGAGCCTTTCAGAAAAAATGTGAGACCTGGGGAAACTAATATGTTGGAGGCCCTTCAAAATTTATAATAAGAATGCAGTGAGAGAGAGAGAGAGAAGAAATAAGAGTTTTTATTTACATAGCCAAAACAGGACTCTGGGAGTAGTTAGTTATGAGTCACAGAAATGAGCAAGCAGAATCAGATCCAGATAGCACTTGGATAGGGTAGATTCATTCTAGCACTATTAGTATCATAAAACATTGTTAGCACAGAAATGACTGGGAGGGGATTGAGACTGTTAGTTCTGCTAGTCACTGAGTTCTGTAGTTGCTTTCATCAGAGTCATCAAACTGGCATCTCATCCTTAAACTGGTGTATGTTTTTGACTCATGGTATGCCTGCTTGGAAAAGTTTTTCGCTAATATTTTTGAGGAGAATTTAACTGTAAAATGAAGGCTGTTCTACAAGCCATGATTTCGCTTTGCCTTCTCCTATATTTTTGTTTAACATATTGAATTGCCAAGTTGAGGCCCTTAATATTGCGAGGTCTGGGGCCACTGCCCCTCCTTCCTCCCTCTGATTGGCCCTGCTCACAGTCACACTTTCTGGTTAAGACAAGAAGGTAAGTGCACTATACTCAATCTCTTTCAATACTATTTGCAATTACTCTAGACTCTTATAAAATTATAAACAATAAATAAAAATAATTTCTCATGGTTTTTATAATAATAATATGTATACTTTTACTGTTGTTTTCTTTAACAACAAAATCTGTACAACTATTGTTTCTTATTTCAAAGTTTTAACTAAGAGTAATTTAATCTATGTGATGAAATATAGCTAGCAAAAATAATATAAAAAGGTTTAATAATAATTTATCACAAGGATAAACTAATAAATACATAAATATAAAATATATTTATTCATTACAGGATATGAGAGCATAAAAAGGGATTTTATGTACTTATCCAATAATATTTCATGTTTCAGATATCATTACTACAATAATGATGTATTCAATCCAGCAGAGTTTTACAAATAAGTTTCCTTTAATATTGTGAATGTGAAATGAAATGATGATGCTTTTTCAAGAATGACAAATAGAAATATTAACATTAATAATTATTTTGTTGCATAAGACAAAAATCAATAACAAATAACAACAATAATAAAAATTATATAACACATTTAAGAAATCTTGTTGTCTATTTTCTGAAAACTAATTCAAACTCAAGATGTGTCAAGTGTTATATCATACTTTGTTGTGACAACAATGTCATTTAAAGGAAAAGGTTGTATTAATCTTTCGTAAAATAATCCTCAATTTAATATTGCTGGATAGTGATTATTATAATAATAAAAGTTAAATGTCTTATGAATTTTTTTAATTGGTTCATTTTACTAACCAATCAATTATTTATAAACCTCATTTCCACCCAAACAATGGAAATATTTTTCACTCTTTTAAAATAAGTAAGTATAACCTATTGCTTTGCAGACCTAAAAGATAATTTACCACAGTGAACTTATTTATTTTTGTCTTGAGATCCCTTTCTGGATTCCATTTCAAGCTTTAACTTCAAGAAAGTGCAACTTCATCAACTTAGAATACAATTAAATCATTAAGCTGCTTTAATATATATAACATAATAATACAATTTAATTTTAACAAGTATATGTCATAAATAAAATATTCCATATAGAATTACACATCTACATAAGGGTAGCTCGACTTAATTTTTGAGGTATCCAGAACTAAAATATTTGGTAGGAACCATTTAATATAAGTTTAATAACTACTAACATTTCTACAACCCAATATTCACATAAATTACATTCACTCCTTTTCAATCTTTCACTATTCATGATACCAAATAAAGTATTACCTTTTACCTGACCACTGAAATATCTGAGGAAATCTTTATATACATTTGCAAAATATTATATGACTTAACTAATAAAACAGAAAGTATATCAAATAATGTATCTGATTTATGGAACCATTCAGTCCATTTTTCAAAACATTATCCATTCTGGAATAGAATGAAAATATTAAGACTTTTTTTATGATTATTAAACCATCACTAATAACTTGGTAATTCATTATATCCTATATTTGTTTGGAGGATCTGTAGTTATAAGTAACATTTAAAATATATCTTGATAATCCATTATTCTTTTTTGAATATTATTCACATTTTATGCATGGGTAATCTTTAAATCTAATTATTTTACAATTGAACACACATTCGTAGTTTTTCATAAGTGATGGTTTTAATTCCTTTAGCAGATTTTATCTTAACCAAAGATCTTGGTTTTCAGCATTTTGTTAATTCCACATACAAAATTAATTCATTCATTTTTGATCTTTAAATCATTAGTTCAATAATTATGATTGATTGGTAATAAAGCAAAATTTATTATTTATTATCTATTAGCAAGAACGATCTTCAATTTCTAAAGTAAAATTTATTTCTGTAGTAGCAAATTTGTATGAAGTATATTTATTTTAAAAATACTATTATTTAAAAATATGTTTTCTTTTATGACTGAGATAAAGTCAAATTCATTTCCTTGAGACTTACAAGTATCCTTTCGTGTAATGAAGAGACCAATCACTTTTATAATATTGTATGAAAAATATGTCCAGCAACTTGTTTAAATTTAGAAATACAGTTCTTCCAAAATATATCAATTATTAATCATTATTATTCAATTGAAAAAAAATCTAGTGATGTATTAAAATAATGAGACAGCAATTCCTCCAATTAATATGTCTATTTTATATTAGTAGTTAACTATAACAAATGAGATTTCTTGAAATAAAATTTTTACAAATTAAATTGATGGTTCTTTTTGGTTATTTTGTGGTGGTCCATATCTCCTCTGAAACGATGACAAAAAATCAGATGCCTAGCCAGGCACCTACCCAGTATAACTTTAGCCTGCCATCAGATTGATGAAAAACAAAATGGCTATTTAAAATGTAGAACTTGTTGAGGTCCTACAAGCAATGAAAATTTTTGTAGTCTGTCTGATTTTCCACAATTTCTCTTTTATACTGATGATCATATGATGTCTAGATGACTTAATATTCTCCATCATGCAGTGAGGTTGGTTTCCTTTATTGTCAATCAAATATTGGAAAGGACTGCTATAGATAGTTTCCAGCACTCAAAAAACATTACAGTTACAGTTTTTAAAACAAAAGTGGTAAACTTTCATTTCCGGATTTTAAGACAAAACAACATTATAATATTTTTTAAAAAATTTAAAATTACAAAATTTCAAATTTCTTTCAGATATTTATTTTTACATCTAAATTGACTTTTTAAAAAAGAATTTATCACTTTAATATATTTTTAACAAACTAAAATCAATCTTTGTTAAACAAAATCTAAATTGATCAATTTTTACTACATTTAAACATGTAAGCATACACACACATGCACACGACATATAAAATGTAATGGCTGTTGATTTTAAATTAATTAATATGTAATGTATTTATAATCCTATTATCTATTTCTTATTTTTGAATTATTAGTTGTATGTGTGTAACATTTCAGTTCTTACCGATTAATGGATGCCAGAAGGCTTGTGCATAAAATCCCCATTTAGTGACTACTCATCCAATATCCCCAGAGTAGTTTCTGACTTGTGGCCTTCATCAGTGAGGAGTCTTGGATCTGAGAGCATGCACCTAGATCTTAGGATCTAATGCAACCCTCCAGAAGCCACCTTTTATCTCTACTTAACTACACAACTATGAGTCTTAAATTGAAAACACTATAATATTTTCAATCCAAGATCATTAGCTTACATAGTCACACAGGTCTGGACTCACTTCAATACCTACACATTTTGGTGTCTTTGGTTCTTTAATAACCATAGCCACCACTATCCTATTAGGCACGATTGGTTTTAACCCAGTAAACATCACATGATCACCATTTCTTATGCTTGTTTATAACTGTTATTAAACAGGAAAAACTCTCTATACGTACTGCGACTCAGTGCAAGCCAGAGTAATCAATGGATGCCAGAAGGCTTGTGCATAAAACCTCCATCTAGTGCCTACCATCCAATATCCCCAGACTAGTTTCTGGCTTGTGGTGGCTGCTGGAGGGGTGCATTAGATCCTAAGATCTAGGTGCAGTGCTCTCAGATGCAAGGCTCCTCACTGACAAAGGACACAAGCCAGAAACTAGTCTAGGGATATTGGATGAGTAGGCACTAGATGGGAATTTCATGCACAAGCTTTCTGGCATCCATTGATTACTCTGGCTTGCACTGAGTGGCAATATGTATAGAGAGTTTTGCCTGTTTTAATAACAGTTATAAGCAAGCATAAGAAATGGTGATCATGTGATGTTTATTGGCTTAAAACCAATCCTGCCTAATAGGATTGTGATGGTTACGGTTATTAAAGAACTTAAGACTCATAGTTTTGTAGTTAAGTAGAGATAAAACGTGGCTGTTTGAGTGTTGCAATACATCCTAAGATCTAAGTGCAGTGCTCTCAGATCCAAGGCTCCTCACTGATGAAGGCCACAAGCCAGAAACTAGTCTGGGTATATTGGATAACTAGGCACTAGATGGGGATTTTATGAACAAGCCTTCTGGCATCCATTGATTACTCTGGCTTGCCCTGAGTGGCAATACATATAGAGAGTTTTACCTATTTTAATAACAGTTATAAGCAAGCATAAAAAATGGTGATCATGTGATGTTTATTGGCTTAAAGTACATGTATATGATAATCAAACATATTTATGCTTGGCTCCAATGGAAAGTCTTTTATGAGTCAGCAAATTTGTGTTTTTTTTTTATCAAATTATTCTCTCATATATATATATTGTATGCTTATAATGTGTAGCTTTAGTGACTGAGCTATGTATGTGTGTTTGGAAAATGAGACATTTCCTAGAAAGATTTGTAATTTTATATATGAATTTAACACAGCCATTTAGGCTATCTGGGAAAAGTGAGAAATGACTGGATTTAAGAGATGTATTTTTGACAAACAGTTAAAATATAGACAGGAAGGATCAAATCGCACAATCTGTTTTGTGAAAGAGTAAGTAAGCTTTGATGTTTTTATATATTAAAAAAGGTACCATAATATAATCAGAAAAATGCACGTGCGAATTTCAGCATACACAAACTTAAGATTTATAACTGAAGAGTTTATCAAGAAAAGACTTTTATATTTATACACATCCCCTATCCCATTAACAAATCCAAAGGAAAAACTGTGAAAGCAATTGAGTAATTATGTTGATATATTTACATAATGAATAAATAAAATAACTAATAGCATTCAATTATTGAATTGCTAAAATATGCAAATAAGCTCATTTACATATTAATAACAGCCACTATAAAACAGGATGCAGAGTAAAGTAAAACAGCTATAATTCTGGTGCATGATACCGTAAATACATTACTCTTAAGGAAAAACAAAATTTACTATATCTATGGAGAGAAGTAGATGGAATAATCAGGAAAGGCAGTGATATCATTTATATCAAAAACTTGTTTGTATTCTATGTAGAGTGAATTTATATAATCTTTTAACACTATGTAAAAAATAATAACGTTATTCGTTAGGAAAACCGAAAATATATATTCTCTGAAAGATGGCAGTCAAATATTGAATATTTAAATCGTCATTCAGAATCTAATACTGATATTTGTCTAATATTTAAAAAGCTATTAGTGACATTATTCAAACAAATATTGAATTATATTAGCTGTCTGAATTAAAGCATATCATTATTAATGTAGAAAAAACGTTTAAACCTTTAAAAGATTTTCAGAACATTAAAATAGACTGTGACCAAATGCAACAATGGATATTAATGGCTGGTTAAAAATAATACTGTAAAATGGTTGCTTGAATTCATTTTATTACCCCATTTGAATATTGGAATGAAATGTAAACAATGATTTGTCCAACTACATGAAAATGATTCCAGTTAGTCGACTGTTTAGTTTTCATGCAGTTGAGATCACAGCATTTTTGTGCTATTACTCACACCCTAAAACAATGATTTCAAAATGACAGTTCAACCAAAATGCTATGATTATGAATATTAGTCAATACTGTAATATCTAGAAATATGATCACTTCTGCATTGTTTTACTTGTCGTTTTGCATGCTGTGTTTATTACATTCACAATGCATATAATAATGAATAGTCACTTGGTGATGGGGGTTATGCATGTGCAAGTATCTATAATGCTAATTTAATTAAAGCTATGCTAAATTAATGGTCTATATGATTTGGGGCATTAATACAGTTTATGAATCATATCTATGTCTGCTACTTCCAGTATTAGAATTTCCTACAGACTCCCGAGCAATAAAACCATCTGATTATTTACTTTAATTAAAATATTGTACTGCATTAAGTGTTATATTGAATGCACTGTTAACAAAGCACTAAACAAAAACTGTATTTTGATTAATTTTATGCATTGGTTGAAATCACACTGTTGAAATGTATTCCACCCAAAAAGAATTAATGTGGCAGTCAATTAAATCTTTTTTTTTGTTGTTGTAATGCAAGTTTATTTACTGCTAATAGAAAATTTGATACAACAATAAAGAAACTTGCAATTATAAAAAAAATTAAAATCGTTTAATTTAATTTGCATAATAATGCTATTTTAGACTTGTATAAACACTTATTCTTATTATGCGCACAGTCAACATATAAATACATATAAATCTTTAATGTAAACACTATGTCCCTTTTGAGTACTTAATTTTATCATGAGAGCAACCTCTACAAATCTTAATACAAGATTATGACTTTATAAAGATAAGAGTGGCCATCTTGGATGAAGATAAGATGGACGCTCTTATCTTTACAAAATCATAATCTTGTGTTAAGATTTGTAGAGATAACTCTCATGGTAAAATTAAGCACTCAAAAGGCATATAGTATTAAGGTTAAGCCTTATTTGTATTTATATGTGTATACTAAAAGAAAGTTTATTCCTGGCTTGCATCCATTTGCACATATAATAGATTACAGTCTAGGTCTCCGAAAGTTGTAAATTTATAAATTTTGTTAATAAATATAAATTTTGGACAGATTGAAAAATACTTTAAAAGTATGTCCCTCCTTTTCAAATTAAGATTATAACAATTAACATTAAATAGAGCTACTGAGTAAACATAAACAAGACAATAATTATGATGAGAATCATAATCGAAGCATAAAAAAGATTGACATTTTTGTTCACTTGAGTCATTTATCAATGGCCAATGATCTAGTAGTCAAAAGATTCATCACATTACATGGTTTGATGCAGTGATAGAATTATTGTGGAGCTCAATGAATTTGTTCCTGCCAGTATGAATGTCTGAATAATATACTATTTGATTATTTTTTCCTTCATGGTCTTAGATCTGTAAAGAAAGGCAAACCCAGGAGCGCAACATTCAAGAATTGTCACCGAGCAGATTCAACTTTAATGCTCAATTTTCTTATAATTTCCTGAGCAATAAAATATTTGATTAATTATTTTATTTAAGGGTTTTACCACAAACTAACACTGGGAAAAATCACCATTAAATCTATGAAAAATATGTTTAAATATAGAAAAATATCTTTAAAAAACAAAACCCATCAAGGATTGGTGGTCGAAAAGTCAGCACAGCTGCCTTACAAGCAGTTGTCCCAGGTTAGTGGGTTCAATGCCGGCTGATGCTATGACACATGGAAAAAAAAAACCCAAAATTTTTTAAGCTACGAAGTTTCTCAAAATTTTCTTATGGATATAAAATTATTCCATAAAAAATGATAGAAAAAGTATTAATGCTTTTGAATTGGATAATAGTAGAGGTTTTTGAAAATTCTTTGAACAAGGGAAAAAAAATAGATTAGTGCCATGGTGGTGAACCTAATTTTACGTGTGCATGCCAAAAATTTCTAAAAAATATTTATTGAATGATTGGCGTGCCATATAGTTATTAAATCAAAATATAAACAACTTAATTATTGCAGTTTTTAAAAAAGTTTATTAAACAAAATAATAATAACAACAATAATAATTAAACAAAATTTCTAAATAAGCTAAATACAAGTGAACATATTTATTTAGAAGAGCACAAGTTGAATAAAATGTAATGGTAAAAAAATAATAATAATTAAAATAAAATTTTGGAAATAAACACATAAAATCAACATAAACAGATATTTAATGAGATTTTTGCTGTTGTACATTGGATACCAAATGGTTTATATCTGGTTCATATTTTGTCACTTTTAATGGAACTAGATTCATCTGTCATTCCATTTCTCGAACTATTTTTGATTAAATTCATTTCTGAAAACAATGATTCATATGCATATGTAGAGGAGAAAAGTAATAATATAACAGTTGCCGATGTTTTAAAACAATTAAATGTTTCAGAAATAGCATTCCAGGCAGTCAATGGTTCCTCTTCAGCATTCTTTTTACATATATCCAATAATCGATAATTTTCCATTGTTTCTAACTCATTCCTCGAATCAACAAATTTCTGTTTCCATATAGAACTGGATTGAAAATCAACTGATTGCATTTCCATATTTTTCAAATTAAGCCACTCAAAATTTTCTAACTTGAAACTATCCATTGATATTCTGTCTAGGTATAAAATAAATTTTGATATTCCTGAAAATTGTCTGAACTGTGTAAATCTTAAAAAAAAAAAAGAATTATAGATTGAATAAAGCATAAAACTCTTATGTCAATTTTACTTGATCTGGCTTCTCATGATATTCAAATGAGTTAAGAACTTTTTTACATTTGGAAAATATTTGAAAGTGTAAGAAATAACAACACAGTTGAAAAATTGTAATTTAACTTCAAATGCTTTGATCAAATCAAATATGACAACAATGGTCTTATTATAACCTTGCAGTTTCCCATTTAATTCATTTAAATGTGAATGCATATCAGTAAAAAAACATTAATTTCGAAAACCGTTCAACATCTATTAATTCATTATATTTTTCAACGATTATCTCATTATGTAAAAAACAGTCTCATTTCATCTAAACACTCAACAAATCTTTGAAGAACTTTTCCTTGAGTTAACCATTGGACATTGTTATACATAAGTAAACCATTGTACACTGAGTTCACCTTATTAAATAAATGTAACATTTTTTGCTTATTTAGAGCTTGTATTGATATAAAATTGACTAACTCAGTCACAATGTTCATAATATTATCCAGTGACTTAATGTTGGCCTTCATGCTAAAACCTGCTGATGTATAATGCAATAAAAATCTAAAATTGAATGTCCAATACAGTTGGTAAATAAACTGAGATTACCATTTTCTTTTCCAGTCATACTTCAAGCACTATCTGTAAGTACTGATACAATTTTGGCAACATCTATTTCTTTATCAGTGAGTACATTTGAAACTTTGTTGCAAATATCCATTCCTTTTGTTGTTGTTACTAATGGGGTTAAACTGATTAATTTTTCTTTGATATTATTCCCCAACACAACAACAAATAAAAATAGCCAAATGAGCTGATCCATTTATGTCTGTACTTTCATCGAAGCAGAGAGAAATTACGCTAGATGATTTTATATCTCATTTTTGTTGGTAAGATTTGTTGTTAACCATTTGCAGGATTCTTTTTTTATTTTTATTTCTAGCCAATGGTAAATCTTTTATTCTCTGAATAATTTTTGTTTTGTTTTCAAAAAGAACTGGTGCACATTTCATCCAAGCTTCTTTCATATATTCTCCATCATTAAAAGGTTTCCCATGTTTGGCAATTACATTTGAAATAAAATAAATTGCAGCAGTTATATTTGAATGATTTTCGATAAATTTCATTACAGATGATTGAATATTTATCTTTTTAAATGCTTGGGCAATATACTATCTTTGTTCATCTTTATTTTATTCACATAGTGATTTATGATTGGTCTCATAATGTTGTTTTACCGATAATGTTCCCAATACAACTGTTCTGGAACATAAAACACATACTTCATCAATCCACCATTTTTGAAATTTTCTACTGCTTGACAATTTTTGTTTTTTATTTTTACTAGTCATACTAATATAATGGTAACAAATTTACTTAAAAATAAATTTAAATGAGCTTTAATAATTTTCTAAATCAAAGATTTATTATATGTTAAAATATATTATTGTCCATACATTTCACTTTTACGCCAAAACTTCAAGCAAAAAAATGTTGTTCGATGACATTGATAATGCATTTTGTTCCTTTGTTTATGATTACATTAAAAAAGTGAATGGTGTCAACACATTTAGATTAAAAAAAGATTAGAACAGAAATCCTATTTATTACTTTTACATTAGATTTAAAAAATTTACATCAAAGAGTTATAAAATATTGTACTGAATTTACTTTCTAATTTTATCGGAATCATTTGACAGGTTTATAGAACATGATACCACAGTATATCGGTACCACTTTATTTGACTTAGAATGCCATTCCCACCTACAAATATATATATATATTCCAAATTTTGTAATTTATTGAAATTTTAGCAACAAATAAAGTATTGAATAGTTTTTTTTCTCATGTGTCATAGCATCAGCCGGGAAGCGAACCCGCTATCCTGGGACAACTGCTTGTAAAGAGTTGTCAATGACCTCTCAACCACCAATGCTTGACAAGTATTTATAAATATTGAATAGTTTAAAGCATAGAAAATTATGATATGCAAATAGTTTACATGCCAGTAAAAAAAAATTGAATGTGCCATCTCTGGCACACGTGCCATGGGTTTGCCTTCACTGGATTAGTGTATTCTTGATCAGAATAAAGCTAAACTCTTCTTGAATCACAAATGATCAAATTAAAATTGTTCTTTCTCACATAAAGATTACTTAATTATACAAAAATGCATAATACATGAAAGATGTGTTAAAAAAAACCCAATAATGAAATTTGATAAACTTATCATAGAAAAACTAAACGTTCTTTGAAAAACATCAAAAATGAAACAGATGAGAGACTATTTTGAATTAATGCTATTTTCAGAATCATTAAAGCCTAAAGTATATTGCCTAATAATAACAACAAATGAAAACTTAAAAAAATGTAGAAACTATAGAAACATATTAAATTACCTTTTTTTTCTTTTTCTTATATTCACACACAAAAACCTATAAAAATAAACTACAAATATTTCTTTCTAAGATTTTTTTTTTTATAAAAAAAATATGTAAAAAATGCCCTTACATAATTTTTAACTTTTTTTAAATACTAAATTGTAAATTTAAATAAATAAAATTCCAGCATTGAACTAGCTTCATTCATGTTATAAAATGAATTATGATGTTATATATAAAAAAGGGAATAAATATCATATAAAAATTCTTCTTCAACTTATTATTTTAATAATTTCTAATTATGTTAGTTTTAAAGAAAACATTATTTATACTACAACAATTAAATTTATGTAATTAACAGGGTATTGTTCTATTAGCCACCATACATCACTTGATGGCTCTGTTTATGTACAAAAATATTGATATACCTTTTCCGGGCCAGTCATTTTTCAGATTTACATTATTCTTATAATACTAAATTAAATGGTAAATCAAAAGTAAAAAAAAACAACCACTTTTCTTTTTATTTTCAAATTTACTTTGTTCTTTTAATACTAAATTAAACAGTCATGGTGTCCCTCCCCCCCTGATATTTCAAATTTTGGTTAGGCTTTAATAATATTTACAACATATATTAATGAGGAAAAAACAACAAGATAATCAAAGTCATTGTGATATTGGGAATGTAATTAAACTCTCGCCAAACAAATGCAAAAATATTTGATGGTGCATGGGTTCTCTCACTTAAGTATTACCCAATTTTTTAGAATGACATTTATATTTGTGAGATATGGGATTAAAAATTATGTAGTGTCTTATAAGCCAGTGTGTTAAAAGAATGAAGATGGTGGTTCTGATTCTGGGAAAAAAATATTTGTATATGCTATCAGTGAAACTGATACGTATGTGGACAAATAATATCAATGATATGAATGTGGTCTGATGGGAGACACATTCCAATAGGAAGTATTCCATGGTCTCTTCATTTCTATGACATAGAATATATGATGGATCTACATACCAAAACATATTTATTTTATATAAATCATTAATAGAATATAATTCTTGATAATGAACATAAAACATGGTTGAAACAGAGAGTAAAATTTATAAAGTATATCATTTTTTTAAAGGAAAGAGACAAAAGTATTATGTATATACAGTACATATAAACACATATGGCTTTATTGCGTCGGAGTTGATAAGAAGTTTGAGCATCAGAATCCTAATCAATCCGGGGATCTCCCTATTCCAAATTAGATGCTCTACCAAGTACCCAAGTGGCATCGAGTATATATAATATTTAACAATGGAGATCAATTTGGCATAGGAAAAAAAGTTTTTATTAATTAATTAATAAAGAACGAATAATTTTAAAATAAACAACTATCAATCAATACTAATAATTTTTCAATCCAGCACAGCTTTTTCAAACAACCATATCAAGTTTAACTAAAAAACAAATGAGAAGATAAATTCTAAAAGATGAATTTATTTTATGATTGCTAATTTTAAGAGCATTATATTAAAAAAAAATGCTTCCTTCGCAATCATAATATTATTTATTAATAGAGGTTTTGATCTCAGACTTTCATACGACCCTCAGCTATCCACCCTATCTCATTATGCCTGTCCATTAAAGTATGAAGATTGGCTATCTTAATATAAGCTGAGCATTGAAGATGATAATCTGGACCAACTGACAAGTGCTGGTTTAGCGCGAAATACAACTATTGGTGATTATTTATATTTTCGACATGTCTGTGATCAAGTGTGTCAGCAGTATGAGATAGCATGAATAGCTGAGGGTCATGTAAAAGTCTGACTTCAAACACTCTATATATTATATATTGGAGTACAGATATGAAAAAGCCTGTACTGTAGAAAAAATTCAAATATTATTTATAATAACTTCTCACAACGTCATTTGTGATGATATCATACACAATGAATTTCTGATGATGTCACAAAAAAATAAGTTTTAATGCCGTACAAATTTTATTTTTATTAAGCAACAATTTATAAATGAAATTTAAATTTAACTTAGGTGAATTTATGTGTTTTTTGTATTATAAATTAGTTGATTATTTTGATTTTACATTTAGTCTGAAGCCAAAAAAAGTTTCGAAAAACTTCAGAATTGAAATTCATAACATCAAATGTTAACAAAAGATAAAATAAACTTTAATTCTTAACTATTTTCCTCATTTTTATTTCTGTCCATCTTTAGATGGGAGAAAAAATGATTTATTAGTCTACATATTATGCCCCATAACATAGTTTCATTTCTACAAGTCAGAAAGCCATCAATTCAAAGACTGACATTTATTGAACCCACTGAGATAATTCTGTAAATGTTTCCAGTAAACTCACACAGGAATATTTTGCTACTATGAAAGATTTAACCTGACTAGAAAATTTTAAATTTAATTTAGCCCAATATGAGATCAAAAAAAAAAAACACGAATACATACATCAAAATTGTAATCACTTAAATAAATTAGAAAATTAATAATTTTGTTATCAAATGCTTACAAATATACCTGATGGAATTAATAAAGATGGCTGACCTAAAACAAATAAATGATATATATATATGATGTTTCATGCACATTCATAAATAATAATAAAACTCCCGCACTGTAACTATTTTCTACAATAAAAAAAATCAACTCCTAATATCTTCATCTGTACAGTTTTCACACACCTGTTTGCAATACTTTTCATGGCCAAATTCTTTCTTCTATATAACATAATGCTAAGTGCATTATGATTTGGTGAACTTCACTGAAAGTTCACTTAGCATCAGGTTATAACGAATAAATAAACCATTTCAATATATGACAAACATTTGAAAAATTGAATAAGAAATACAAACAAACAGGAAAAATCAATGCTACTGTAAGAATATAATAGCAATATAAGGGTTATTTGAAGAATACATTTGATATTAGAGAAAAGTCTGATGTAAATGATCAATCACACTATGGCATTTTGTAGTTTAAAAACTATTTCAGGTCTCCACATGAAGCAACTGATATGCACCCAGCTATGCAATGACTCGTTAGATTTGGTTCAGTGGCATTTGCTAATCCCCAATTTTGGTTCATGACTTACAGGTATTGTCATATTTTTTTTAGTGAAGGATCTCATATACAAATATAATATTTTTTTTCTCATGTGTGATAGCATCAGCCAGGAAGCGAACCCACTAACCCAGGACAACTGCTTGTAAAGCAGCCGTTGCTGACCTCTCGACCACCAATGCTTGACAATATAATAATATTTATGAAGTAATCTCCACAAATATGCAAACTGTAAAAACACACCTTAGTAATCCGATGAATAGGGTCACTTTAATAAATTTACAATGTAATCTAGTAATCTGATAAAAAATGAATCTACTCTTATCTTAGTTTCAAAATTTTATCAATCATTGATATTTTGCAAGTATAAAATATTACTTCAATGGTGATGTTATCAAAAGCCTCAATCTAACTATCATGAAATTTCTGATCACACTGCAGATATAAATTCTATTAATTTAAAAAATCTGTGAGCAAAGAGTGGCTATTAAATATATAGCACTGAGTAAATATATAATGATATTTATGAAGTAATAATCTAAAAATGGACATATCATAAGAATTTTTTTACAAATCAGACTTATTAGTCATTTTAATAAATTTGCAAATAACAGGATTATTAAATTTAATCACATATGCACAATCATATATAATCCAAATTTGCAAATGTTTGTTTATCTGCATTGCATATCAAAGTGGTTTCTTTCTTCTTTATAATCTATAATTGTAATTATAAATTTATTTAATGCTCGTTGATTACGTAAGTAATATTTACTAAGGCAATAAACCTAAAGCATGTGTGGTTGAAAATGTGAAGGTAGGGACCTCTACAGGTCATAACCACAAGCTTATGCATTGGAAGAATGTGGACTTAATCAGTGAAGTATTGAATAGCTTCACGCTCTCAGATCTAACCACTTCAGCTTCACCTATTTATATAGAAAGTAGGTTGAAGTAAAGAGGAGATTCCCCTCTTTTCTTCCAATATGTAAGCTTGTGGTTAAGACCTATAGAGGTCCCTACCTTCGCATTTTCAACTGCACATGCTTTAGGTTTATTGCCTTAGTAAATATTATAATCTATAATGCAAAGTATACTTTTACTGAAGTTCACAATAAAGTACATTTAGCATTAGATTATAAAGAAGAGAGAAATCACTTCGATAAACAGATGGACAAGTGTTTGCAAATGTAAATTACAAACACAAATGATGAGAAAAATTAATAATCATATGCATATGTATAACTGGATATCTGACAAATTTACATTATCATGCACACACACAGATATGCAAATGCAAGTAGCAACAGAGCTATTTTTCAATTATCATATATACAATACTCATAACAAGCATGAGTGGCATAAATAAAAAAGTGAGTTTGTATAAAAAATTAAATGAGTAAATGATATGTTGCTTGAGAATTCATGTTCTATATGTGTGTATATATGTAAATTAGTGCCGGTAAAGGCACATACACATTAAGTAATAAATATTTAGCAGTTATATAAATGGAGGGAGGTGTATATAGTGTTCAAAGTATTTAAAGTGAAGGAGGTAATTAAATCAAACCATGCACTCTATAAATAATTAATAATGCCAAACTATTAACTGAATTAAATAATTAAGGATGCATTGCTTTACCAGACTGGATTACCAAAAAACTAACAACCAAATGAATCCATTTTGCACACCTGGGAAATAAGGGAGCAGCAATGTTAATACTCCAGAAAAGCAGAGACGAGAATGAGACTTTGAACATGGGAAATAAGAGAGCAGTGGTATTAATATTCCAGAAGAGAAGAGACGAGAATGGGACTTCAAATGTGTGAATATATAAGAACAGGCAAAATAACTCTAGAGGTATTTTTCCCATGGGTCTTCTTGAATGCTGTTCTTTTCCAGACTTGTATCCTAGGTTTTTGCCACCTGTAGGTGAATCCAGCTGACTATAGTAGAAAACAGACCACATGAGTTTTAATATGATTTTAAAGTGCCCTAAGCAGGTCTCTGAGGATTTGTAATCTTGTGATTCAGAAGATACTGTGTATTTACTGTACTATTGTAGACTGAGGGAAGATTGGCTTGTAATTCAATTGGGTGTATATATGTATATTGGGTTGGTGAAGGGAATATTAATCATTCACTTGTAATTATTATGTTTTGTAATTACTATGCTCTAATAAAAGATATAATGTTAATTAGTTGGTTTGCTTTACTTCAAAATAATTATTCAGATTTGTGGTTCGCTCAGCCGTAGCTGGAGACATAGCAGTTCATATAATGTTCAAACAACAGAAATGATACAGAGTGAGATTTAATCTAAGAAGTTGTGGTTCTTAATTATATTAATATGCACAAGTCACATTGCTGGATTATATAAGTAAAACACAATTTTAGAACAATTGAAAACAAGAGATGTCTAATGCAGAGATTTCAAATTTAATGGGATACACATATAGTTTGTGTAACGTTTGAACACTAGAAGGCACATAGTTGGAATCATGATTCATGGCAAGCATTAGGATAAGATATTTTGTGATTGTTAGACTATAATGCTGTATTTCGAATATGGATAATTATGTAGCAGTTGATCCATTAACTTACTAATCGTAAATTATGTTAATATATATATATATCTAATTTAGAACGCATGGATAAACTTTTTTTCTTCAAACAATATATACTATATTTGAATTCTGAATTTCTGAAGAGAATTGAATTCTTTACTTCTTATTACTGACCAAATAACTGAATACATTTTATAATGATTTCTATTGTCAACTATTTTATTAGCTATAGAAACACACTCTTTATAGAATATTATTTTAATTAAATAAATAAAAAAATGCTAATAATATTAGCCAAAGAAGAAAATTATTAGTATTTTAATTAATTTTAGAACATCGTTTGTTTTTTTCTCTCTCAATTTATTACAAAGATTAAAAAAAAAAACAACGGTAGAAAAAAAAATCTATAATGCAAAGCTTTGTTGCCTATATTGTAATTTATAACTGTTAATTAAAATTAGCATTTTTTATGAATATATATTTAGATTTTAAGTATAATAACATTTTTAATTAATTCTATATTATGTATATTATACAATCAATAGTTATATTCTACCCCACAGTCTATTTTTAAGATTAGTCAGCAAGCAAAACTATGCACTAGATGGCGATGCAATCAATAACTGCAGATATTACAGATATTGTTTTATATATAATTTTGAGGAATGGAAATAAAAGATAAGTAAAATAATTAGAGAAAAGGAAATAGAATTATGAAAAAAGGAATATGGAAAAAAAGAGCTATACAAAAAAAAATATGAAAGAATAAATGAAAGAACAATTTTGGATACTAAAAAAAGGGTGCAAAAATGGGGAACAACTTTGGATTATAGTTATGGTTTATGTAGAAATAGAAGTGAAAACGTAATGTTGAACAAAGATCAATATACATTGTACTGGGGGGGGGGTATAAAAGTGAATAAAATAATGAGGGTTTTTATGACATAATGAAAAATATGAAGATTGAATATTAAGATAAAATAGCTTTTTTTTTTTTTAAAAAGAGAGAGAGAGAGAGAGAGAGAGAGAAATAAAAAGAAACTATTGGGAGAATGATTTTGTAATTGTAAACTAGATGAAAGAAAAATGTAACTAGATATACAGTGACATACCAATGACTTTAATGAAAGGAAATGTTTAATTTGGCTGTCAGAATCTCTGGACATATCAACTGTGCACAAAACCGCTGATTAAATTTAAGGAGACCATTTATGTAGCATCACATTGACAGTTAAAGATGAAGATGCATTAGATTAATTACAATGTATAATATTTCAATACTGAGAGGATAAAATAAATTAGATTAAAAAGATGGCAAAAAAAATTCAAACTACTAATAGTAATTAAATGTTATGATTTGATAGAAATAATATATTATACTGTAACACCAATCAGTCTCCATGCAGAAAACCTAGTACACAGAGGTACATTTTCAAATTATCATCATGTCTCTCTAGTGGGTTTTTTTTCTTGATATGTGAGGTAATGATGTAAAATTTCAACACCAAGGAGTTTTAAACTAACTGTCAATTCATAAAGCTATAAAAATCTGAAACTTGTTCTAAATATGCATAATGTTTTTCCAAAACATAAGAACAACTTGTGGAAATTATAAATAGTACTATTATATGGTACTCATATATATATTCTTTAAATACACACATAAGGATAAGAGAAACTAATATCATTATAGTTTCCAGGATAGCAGAATCTGTTCTCCTGTTTGATTGTTTTCTATAATATTATAAAAAAACTAAAATATTGAAGTTTAATAGGGAACTAACTATCTAATGACATTTTATTCTTATATATAAACCATCATTATCTTAATGGAAGAAGGTAATGATATTAAATAGATTTTTTATAAATTTAGCTAGTGAAGAAAATGAAGATTTCACTGTTTAATAATGATTTATTTAAGACTGATTTATCTTCGATTCATCTCCATCCATCCAATATCTATCTATCTATCTGTCTGCCTTCCCATCTGCCTGTCTGCTTGCCTATCTGTCTGTCCATCTATCTAAATAAACTATACAGAAAAGTGTTAAAATATATTTACCGTCATATTTATGACCTGAGAATTTAAATGCAAAATGAGTAAAATATTTTTCTTTCCAAAATACTGAAGATGTTTTTTTTTTTTAGATAGCAAGCCAAAATGGTAGTCATTCAGTTATTTTTCAGCTAATGGGAATTAACTATTTCTAGAACATAAAACAATGAGAATATATAAGATGTGATATGTTGGACTATTTCCATCATTTATGAGTGAATGTTGAATGTATAGAAAATTGTAAACTTTATTTAAACTTTCCAAATATAAACAACTTGTTAGTAATAATGCACAATAGACAATACAGATTAGTAATTACACAATGTTTCGAGTAGTATTATTCTCCACTCTTCTTTAGGTATTTCTGGCCTATATACGTAGTGACAATATTCACTTAGAAGTTGAACTGGCACCTTGAGATTCTTAAATATTGAATTTAAGGCAAATGCTGCTATTCTGTCAAAGGCAAAACATAGTAGTACCAAATTCACAACTTCCTTTATTTTGCTGTAATATTTGATATAAATGCAACGTATCCACTACTTGTTTTAAAATAAATTTATTAAACTAGTAACATAGTAATATAGTTAAACTTTATAAAAAAAAATACATAGCATTCAGAATAAAACTTGAATAGGTCAATGCAGAGAAAAAGATATCTTAATGAGACTAAGAGGGAAACGAAACTTTCACCCAAGTATCATCATGTAGACTACTTTGAATACTTTTTAGCAAAAACCCTCTTATTGTATCTATATGCATGCACAATCTTAAGTTTTGACTGTCCTGCAGTCTTCTTCAAAGCCAATTTTGCTTTAAAAAAAAATTTAAAATTTTTTAAAAGGAAAAAAAAAGTCTTTTAATTGGCTCTGAAGAAGAGTGCAGGACAGTTGAAATGTAAGATTATGTAGGCATAGATACAATAAAAGGTTTTTGCTAAAAAGCATTCAAAGTAATGGATAAGTTGCATTTATATAAGAATAAATCATGTTATGTCGTCTTGGTAAATAGTGATTAACATTATTCATTAAGAGCATGTGACCCTTAAGCACCAGAGGTAGTAGGTTGAATGTTAATTTAGTGAACACTAGCTCTCTAGTCCAAAATCTGTGCCAAACAACACTAGACAAAAAGTCTTTACACACTAGAAATAGAATAAGTTCTTATTGCTAAGATGCAAAATCATCCAAGCATTACTGAATAGATAATATATATTTTATTTAACATGTATATTCTCTGATATTAATTTTATACTATTAAACCAAATTTATTTTTTCTTAAATAAAATTGATATAAAGTTATCAATATTTTATCTAAAAAATAACTCTTGCCTATAAGAGTATTATTAAGTAAAATATTTAATATATATATATTTTACTTCAATAACAAAAGAATTTTTCTTTCTTTTAAAAACAAAATACAATATATTCAATCGATTTCTTAATTCTTATATGTTCTTAATTATTTTTAACCTAAATATTGATTAATTCAAAACCACTCAAATAAAACGCTGTGTAAATAATAATAATAAAGACTTAATATAAACTAGGTTAAGCAAATAAAGCCCAAAAGATTAAAAAAAACAAAAACAAACATGGAATATATAAGCTTATAAAAAATGACTTATGAAGGCATTGCAGATAATAATCTAAATAAAAAAGACAATGCTTTTGAATAACCATCGTTCAACTTATTTATGCACACACACACACACATAAGTAAAAACTTAACTTTTTAGATCTTCAGATTAAAAACCCTTTCTCTAGAGCAGGATTTGTCAAAGTGAGAATTCAATAAATTTTTACAATTAATGCAAATAAAAAAACAACAAAGAAACATTTTTTTTTTATATGTCAAAGCATCTGCCGGGAAACGAACCGCGAACCTGGGACAACTGCTTGTAAGGCGGCTGTGCTGACCACTCGGCCACCAACGCTTGAAAACAAACATTTTAATTCACAAAAATGCATTAAAAAGTAAAAATAAATTTTCTTTTGCTTTCGCAAATAAAAACAGATGGCGCTCATGTTGAGAAATTCTCAAGTCAGATTCCCAAGGAATCAAGGAATCATTTAAATAAATATTCAATTTCTTGATCAATATCAACCTATTCATCAAACATTTTTTATCTGATGAATAGATTGGATTAATGCAAGAAAGACAGCATTAGTTGCGAGTTTGTTAAATGATTCATCGAAAATCTGGCTTGTGCATTTATACACAATTACTTCACACTTTTATATTTGTGAAAGCTGAAGAAAATTAATTTTTTAATTTTTAGTGCATCGATATGAAGACAAGTGTTTCTTTAATTTTTAAAATTTTTTATTTTATACTTTTTAGTTTTGCATAAGTTCCTGAAATTAGGAATGAAAAAAGTCGATACAATTTAACACTGCTGGATGGTGACAGCATAAGATTACTGAATTCCATATAAAATTAACCACTTCATTTTTTGGAGGTTTTTTTTTGCTACAATTATTTGCAAATTCTATTTAAAAAAGTGCTGTCATAGGAAATTCATATAGATGCAAAGTTTGACTGGATTAGAAATTGGTTAGTGGGTGAAAGTTGGATGGCAAGATTTTAAACATACAGTCAAAAAACAGAATAAGTTAAATCATAGCATAAAAAAGCAAATGATTCATTGTTCAAGACTTCACAAAAAAGTTTGAACACTAGAACTGATAGGACTGGGCTAAGATTCATGAATCTTGACTCTAGGATCTGCCCATCTACCACTGCACCAAATCATGCCACTGATTACAATTAGAACATAAACAGATCATTTCTTTCTAATGAGATGCATTTTTTCTTAACATCCACTTCTACAACATTGAAAGAAGAATGATACAATTTCCATATTGATCCATTGAGATAATCATGATATGCAAGAATCAAAATAGTTACAGTAAGTGTGCTTAACACTAAAAACACCAATCTTCACATGTTAGTTTGAATTTAAATTGTTTTCTTAATTAAAAACCTTATTTAAAGTACTAAAGAAAATAGTAATTTGTCAAGTGTTGGTGGCCAAGTGGTTAGCACAGCTGCCTTACAAGCAGTTGTCCTGGGTTCGCAGGTTCACTTCCTGGCCGATGCTTTGACACATGAAAAAAAAAGAAAATAGTAATTTCAAATAGTACTATAAAAATTTAATATAGATTTTTCAAAGTAGAAAACAAGTATTTCTATTGGCATATTTGCTGTCAATGGAAGTAAAGTCAGGCTTAAAGCTATTGTAATCTTTTATTTTTCAAAAACTCAAAATGGGAAAAAAAAACAGTTAAAAACACAATGATTTAATGTAATACAAATAAAAAAATAAGGAAACTGAAAAAAAATCTCAAGTTGTAATGATTTCACATGTAAAAATGGCCTCGGTCTAGCGGTTAAGATCACACGAAGTTTCATCATAGTCTGAAGACTACAATGGGAACTAGATGTTAGGGCAATTACATCCATATCCTGTCATTTATTTATTGATTACTCAAGCATAGATTTAAAAGCTATGGATAAGTAAAAGAACTGATCAATAAATAAATGATAGTTATGTGAATATAATAATCATGCCATCTTGTGCTGTTTGAAGTATTTGGTTTGATGTCATTGAACTAGCTTTTTATTAACCATAAGAAAAAAATGTTTGCCGTTTCATTCTGGAGACTGTATTTAAATTGCCCTTTAGTTCTGATGCTTGTAAAGACTCTTATTACACTACATCTGGTAGCAATGAATCTACTACTACTGTCTTAGAAGAATTTTATGCAATACTATCAAGGGTAATTAATATTCACTTGGGTTAGATGTTGACCCCACTTAAGAAGGTAATATAAGGTCTAATGGAATTCACTCCACTACTTGACTTAGAAAGTAATCTTTATCTGCTTTCCCAAAAGAGAATGATTTTATCTGTGCCCCATTTGTTACAGCATTGGATTTTATATATAATTTAAAATTTAAAGTACAGTTGACTGATTGTAAGTATATGCATAACCTTTTCCTCATTAGCTTTAAGTACTATAGTACATTAATATGATGTTTATGTTATGTGGTTTTGACCAATAAAGATTATTCTGAAATTTTTAACTCTTCAGTTAAAAATATAAACATATATCTATTTAGTACTCGTACTTGATAGACATATTTTATCATGGGTTTGATGAAAAAATGTTTATTTACTTTAAAAAAAAATCTCCAGGCTCATTTTAGATTGGAATTTCCAAGTCAAGAACATGGCAAGCTAAAACACTAATCATTAATCTCAGAAACCCCATAATCATTTCTCAAGCAATAATGTTTCTATTCACATAAAAATGGGTTACTTTAACTTAAAAGATCTTGTGGTCTAGTAGAGGTATCTATATGCCCCCCATAATATGAGGTTCATACCTGGGTAAAACTTGGAGAGCTTTCAAGATGGCTGAAGATTTCCATTTGATCTTAGAATTTATTTTTTGACAAATAGTTCATAGTAAACTCAGCCAGTCATTTAATTATTGGTAGGTGAATTGATTATTTCATTACTGGCCTGTACATTGGTAAGCAAGTTATTCATAAATAAAAATGAAAAACAAAAATCACTGATTGGCATGTGACCAGAAATGGCTAGAAATTGAAATCACTGATTGGCAAGTGGCCAACAATGGTTAGAAATTGGAGATAACCTTTGTTCTGCATAAGATTATTCAAAACTGTTTACCTGATAGATTTACCTATTTGTTAAGTCATATTTGTTTAGCAGGCTAACCATTGATGTTAAATAAATCGATTCTTTATATAATTTTTTTTTAAATGCAATATATATATATTTATTTTCGTTCTTATTTTACCATGTAATTTGCCACATCCCAATCGTATGATCAGATTTGACGTTATTGGTTTCTTTTTCTTTATTTTTTTTAATGGTTTGTTCATTTTATTTCCAAAATATTCCATTTCTGGCCTTGTTCCTGTCACTCCTAGAACTTATTATATTCCAGATGTTGTTTCCTTTAACTAATGGATTGGGGGGGGGGGCAAACTATTGATTTTCCTTGCATATTTTTTATAATTTTTATTATAGAGATTATAGGGCAAAAAATAAAAATGAAATTTTACTTTGGAAAAAAATTATCACTAAAAATCCTGTTATTTTTTTCCTTCAAAGAAAAACACCGTCTGTTTATAACATATTATGAAATAGAACAAAAAATGGAAAGTCTATTATCTTCACCATTATTAGCTGCTATCAAGTCAGTGCCAACTTCTACGAGTCTTACGAATGGATTTCTACCTAATAAAATTTTCAACATAGCATAGGAGAGATTAATTTATGAACTTTTTGATGCAGCTTTAAATGATGCTCTGCAGTTGATACAAGGGAAGTCACGTGTCACCAACGTCATTCTATATTGAAGAGCAAGAAGAAAGGAAGCAAATAAAAAGATAATAAAAAGATGCAGATCTGTATTACAAGAATTTTCTAGTTAAATGAGAATGCATTAACACATATATTTTAATATATAATAAGTGATAAAGAATACGTAATCATGAACTGGATTAAGTAAATAACTACAAATATCTTAATCAAATTACTAATATACATAAAAACATAATGAATAAAACTAATTACAGAACTAGACTTGGATAGAACACTTTTGGTAACAATTATATAATATTATGATAAAATATTCATATGTGTTTGAAAAGGATTTTTAATAGACATGTTTTAGCAATGCTTAGTTATGGATGTGAGACTTGGTCACTTAGTAGATTATTTCAAACCATTCAACTAAGTATGGAGATATAGATGTTAGGAATAACAAGAAAATATCAAAAACAAAAAAGATAGGTGATAGGTATTTACTTACATCATTAAAGGGACTGAAATGGAGCACAACATGATATATCGCTAGAAGAAATGATAATAGAAAAATAGCTGAAATTTTAAATTGGATCCCAAAAAATTAAAAAGACCTAGAAAAAACCACATATATGGAAGGATAAAATAAAAAAATTTATTCATGTGATATGGAGAAAAAAGGTTAAGCATTAGAAAAACCAGATTAAACTTCAAGAGACCTTCATTGTGAAGCAAACCAATATTGATTGAAAATGAAAATGGTATCGTTTAAAATATTAAATTATAAAAATATTGATATTAAATCATAATTTCTTTATAGTCATTATTTTATATACTATATATAAGTAGTGTTGTATTAAGCTATTTTAGCAGCTCAGGCAAGGCAGACATTTGATGCTCATCTCTTCTTTCCATCACCATAGCAATGACTTGTAGGCTCAAACTCAGCAAAACGATTGATACAATAAATTTCAAATAAATTCAGAATGACTGATAATGTGGCAGCATTGCATCCCAACCTCATCAATCAGTCCCATAAACATTTGTCGGTTTGACTACTTTATAACTAAGACTTTGCATACTAGTAAGTATATTACATCATTGTATTTTAATGCTATCTAAAGTAAAAATAATTATTACTTCAATCAGGAGACATTATCATATAAGCATGGCCTGAAATTAAAGTAATAAAATATAGATTATTGCTTTTAATATAGATTTTTAAGTGTACACTAAAATAGATGTTATTTTTTTGTCTGATAAATAGGTTTCATTGAAAAATATTTGATACAGCTTATCATCAGTTGCAACAATATTTTTCTGAAATATATTTTAAAGTATAATAATAATGAACATGCCAATGCTAAATATATCAATGGAAAAATATTCGATTCAAATAAAAAAAAAGTAATAAAGATAACAATGTATACTATATTAACAAAAACAGACATTAATACTGACAACTACATCTCATGATTTTCTCATATGCTTTCAAGAGCAGATCTGTTCATCTAACTGAACTGTCTACTGTAGGCTTGAATAATCAATAGATACAAGATGATACAGTGCAATAATACTCCTGATTAGATACTGGATTTTGTCTTTATCAGTGAGTGCTACAATTCAAATTTGTTATTGATAAAAAGAAACTGATCTGCAGATGAAAATAATATATCACTGTACCATCTGGTGTCTGATGATTAATCAAACTTACAATAGATGACTCTATTAAAATAGGTTAAGATAATTACTTTTGGAAAAAAATAAACATTATTTAATAAATTGCTTTTGCAGTGTACTGCAAAAATAAAAAAGGTAGACAATTTAAAATTAATCTTTATCCATGAATTTTGTAATGATTACAAATATATTTTATAACATAATGGTTAGAGTACATATCCTCAATACCCATGAGATAATGATCATATCTGGAGTGAGTAAAACTTAAATATTTTCAGGACATATTCAGGCTTAACACTTTTCTTCGAATCCAAAGCTATCCCTGTTAATCAGCCAATAACTGATCATTAAGTATATATTTAACTATTCAAAAGCAGTTACTGTTAACTTACCATAGAGACATCTAGGGTAAGCTTGTGAAATCTATGGGCATTAGATGTTATTAGATAGTATGGAACTATAAAATCTCCATTCTCAGATTTCATTAAGAAGCATGTGAATAATCACATAGAGGTCACATGATGTTATTGGTATATGAAGCTATTCTTAGCCAAAGAATAAAACAAAAATAAAAAATCTTTATTACCCAGCAATTGATCATAATGTATCATCTTTTCGTTTTCTAGAGGTCTCTACCTTCGCATTTTCATGCGCAAGGTTTACAGCCTTAGTAAATATTATTTACAGCTCTAAGAAAATGGTTATTTAAGAGCTGCTTTACATTTACATATAATTGGATTATTTAGAAGACAAAACTAAATTTAATGAAAATAAATTATAAAAATGTATTTGCAATCAATATCAATCAAAAAAATTCTTTATTTAAAAATATTTGTCATTTACAGACTGTCTTTGTTTTAAATTTGACCTCAGAGCTGAAACGTTGTTTGCAACTGTTAAAAAGAATGCTTAGTAAATTATTGAAAAAAGAATAATAATAATATTTGTTCATCTTATTCAATTACTTATATGTTGGATTTTATATTATTATCTGTGTGTGATCATTATGAAAGATTTTCTACACTCTATGATGAGTGATATTAGTTGACCAAGATACAAGCATCTATTACTAACTTATAAATTAATTAATATTACAATTTATTTTAAAATAGGCAAAACTCTCTATACGTATTGCCACTCAGTGCAAGCCAGAGTAATCAATAGATGTCAGAAGGCTTGTGCATAAAATCCCCACCTAGTGCCTACTCATCCAATATCCACAGACTAGTTTCTGACTTGTGGCCTTCATCAGTGAGGAATCTTGGATCTGAGAGCACTGCACCTAGATTTTAGGATCTATTGCAACTCTCCAGCAGCAACCTTTTATTTCAACTACAAAACTATGACCCTTAAATTGAAAACAAAGGTCACAAGCCAGAAACTAGTCTGGGGATATTGGATGAGTAGGCACTAGATGGGGGATTTTATGCACAAGCCTTCTGGCATCCATTGATTACTCTGGCCTGCACTGAGTGGCAATACGTATAGAGAGTTTTGCCTGTTTTTATAACAGTGAAGAGCAAGATTAAGAAATAGTGATCATGTGTTGTTAATTGTGAATAGTAATAAAATGATTTTATTGAACCAGAGTTAAACATATGGAGTGTATATAATTGTGTTGATATTTGTAGATAGAGATGTGATATAAAATATTAAATATTTAAGAAGTGTGGAATAAATAGAGGGGTAATGTATGATATTTAAATATATGAAGATTGTATAATAGGATGAATAAATATATACACGTTTTTAGTATGAATAGGAAATAAATGAATGATAAAATATCTAATATCGCCCATGAAAGTGAAAAGTAAAATGAAATAAAATATATATTTAATATCTATAATGATTGAGTAAATGTTTATACATTTAACAACAGCACAGGTTTTGTTTTTGAAATTACAAATACTTATTTTATTTAGTTAAGCACTTTCAATGCTAAACGTATCATAGTCACAACATTATACAATTAATTTCCATTAAACTCTTAATTTAAAGTTGTTTTCTATAATATTAAACAAATTAGCATAAAATTGAATTTTAGAAGTTACTTTACATTCTAATAATTGTAAAGAAAGTTATAGATGCCATTTTTTGGAAAGACGGATGCTAGTTTTTTTTTTTTACTTATGGCGTGCACATCTTTGGGCATAGACCATGCCTCTCCTTCACCTTTCTCTTTCTGTCATTTCTCTCGGAGCAAACAATATTAGCACTAGAGAGATCGAAGTTGTGGCCTGAATAAAATAAATATTTGGAACTTCGAAAAAAAAAACTGTTTTCTTCAATGCATAAACTTTTAGTAAATCATTACAGTTAGTGCAGACAATAGGTATTTTTTTTTTTATAGAATTACATATTTAATATCTATACAAGAGTATAAAACAGAATAGGTGCCGTTTTAACAAATGAATACCCTTATTCTTCAATATTATCTACATAAAAACTAACCTTTTGCTTACTGTGCATATTGAGGGCTTGAATCAATTACATGCCTGATTTTTTAAATGATGTTCAGATTGTACAAACATAATTTAAATATTACAGGAGAGAGAAGTTATCTCATTTTTAACCACCTGCAATTGATGTATAATAATTTAGAATTTAAATTCATTAATAGATATTTTTATTTTTATCATCATCATCATCAACCATTATCAATCCACTGCAGGATGAAGGTCTCTCCAAGTTTAATCCATCTCTGATCTTTAGCTTCTCTTCTCCACATCACTCCCGCACACTTTCTTATTTCATCCATCAATCTCACATGTGGTCTCTTTCTGGGTCTTTTACAATCTCTTGGAATCCAGTTTAAGATTTCAATTGTCCATCTATTATCATCTCTTCTAGCAATATGTCCAGCCCAACTCCACTTCAATCTTTTAATTTTTTCAATGAGGTCAGTAACATCTGTTTGTTCTCTTATCCATACATTGCATTTTCGATCTCTTCTTGTTACTTCCAACATGCATCTCTCCATACTTTTTTGAGTGGTCTGGGGTCTCTGTATTGCTCTTCTATTAAGTGTCCAAGTCTCAGATCCATAAGTAAAAACTGCTAAAACACATTTGTTAAAAATCTTCCTTTTCAAACACATAGGCATATTTCCTTTTAGTATCAAGTTATTTCTACCAAAAGCACTCCAACCAAGTTTAATTCTATGATTAATTTCATCCATTATGTTTCCATCTGTATTAATAATCTGACCAAGGTATTTGTAACTGTTAACTTCTTCTAATTCATCATAATCAATCTTTATTTTCCTATTTTGAGCAAATCGACTGAACGAACCCCTGCAACATTTCCTGCAGCTCTGAAGCATTATTTGCAAAAACAACTATATCATCTGAAAAATCTAAATGACTTGGTGGTCAAGAGGTCAGCGCAACTGCTTTGCACTTGCAAGCAGTTGCCCAGGTTGCGGGTTCGCGTCCCGGCCGATGCTATGACATTTACAAAAAAAAAAAAACTAAATGACTTAAATAATCTCCATTTACTTTCACTTTTTTAGTTTCCCATTTTAATCCACAAAATACTTCTTGCAACACAGCTATAAAAAGTTTTGGAGATATGGAGTCACCTTGTCTTCAGGAGCAAATCAAACTTCACACAAGCCGGTTTAACAAATTGACATGCATTCACCCATAAGGAAAAGCTTGTTCTTTTAAATATTTACTTATGGATGAGTGCACGCCAATTTGTTAAAACAGTGCATGTGTGGAGCTTGATTTGCTCCCAAAGATATTACAATAAGTGATCTGCTGTATAAAGATAATATATTTATTAATGTATTTATATTCTAAATTATTATATATAAAATTAAAAGTGTATGAAGTGCTTGAAAAAGAAGCTATACAGAGTGCAAAAAATATTAAACACTAAGTAAATTATTATATATTAATAGCAGGTGATTAAAAATGAGATAAATGCTCTCTTCTGCAATATTTGAGTTATGTTTATACAATCTGAGCATCATTTAAAAATCAGGCATATAATTGATTTCAGCCCTAAATATGCACAGTATGCAAAAGGTTGGTTAAATATAGATAAGCTTGAAGAACAAGTCAATTCACTTGTGCTTTTAAATCTTTGTTTACAGGCTAAGTGCATATCAACTTGTTAAAACAATGCATGATGGGAAATATATTTATTATAGTATTTCATTTAGATCCCATTCTGTATATGTGCACAAAATTTCAATCCTTTACTTAACTCATTTTATCAGTTTTAATAGTAAATGAATATAAATTAATCCTAAAACAATATTTTAAATTCATCTTAAGTCTTATCATAATATGTAATAACTGAAAGCCTAATTTTATAAATATATAACCCATTAAAGAAATTGTGACATTTACTTTAACATTGTCACAATATCATTCACATAAAAATAACATTGCTTAATAATAAGATATGCATAAATAATTTGATTGAAGGAAACTATATAGTATGTATATGTTTGCGATGATGATATGTTATTAGATGTGATGTGTTGGACTATTTCCACCTTATTAAAGTTTGTTAGTAATAACACACAAATAGACAACACAGATTAGTAATTACATAATGTTTCAAGGTGCATTATTTCCCACTTTTCTTCAGGTGTTGCTAGCCTGACCAGGGACAATATTAGCATAAGAATCAAATTTACACCTTTAGATTCCCGAATATAAAATTTTAAGGTGATGCTCTTACCAATTAAGCTATTCTGTCAAGGTATTAAAAAAAACTCAGGAGAATTTAAACCAACTCTCATATATGAAATTTCTATTATCTGGTGCCTTTGACAAAATAGGTCAGTTGGTTAAAATATCACATTAAAATTTGATATTTGAGAATCTAAAGGTGAAAGTTCAATTCTTATGTTTAATATTGTCACCTGTCAGGCCAGCAACACCTGAAGAAGGATGGAGAATGATAGTACTCAAAACATTGTGTAATTATTAATCTACATTGTCTATTTTCGTATCATTATTAACATGTTCTTTGCATTTAAAAAGTTTAAATAAAGTTTAAAATTTTCCATACATTCAACATTTACTGAATGGAACAGTCCAACATATTATCACATCTAGTATGTATACATATTTTAAATTAATTATTTTCATGGATCTATTATGTTATAAACAAGAAATAAGTAGGGTTGGGTTATTTCATGTAATTGTTTAGAGAATTCTTCTACCAATGATGCATTAAACATCTTTCAATTATTATTGACAGCTTTAAGCTAAACCATTTGTTTTAGAAGGTCACAATTGTCCTGGGCTTACTTAGAAACAGAAGATTCACTTTTATTTCTAACTTTTACATACATACTTACATACAATGAAGTGATAAGAAATAGACTTAACATGTACTTGAAAGCAGACAATTGTGAATATGATTAAAAAACTATTGAGAACGAAATGATGTAGAAAAAAAGGATAATGAGCAATATCAAGATAAAGTTTGAAGATGATTATTTAATTTGGTGAATAGGCTGCTCTGGAATAAAGGACTACACAAAGCATTATATCATATATAAAATTTCCACATGCAATGTTAACTGGAAATCATATACATGTGTGAGTGGAATAGCTTTTTTTAATCATACAGAAAATAAATATTCAATAGATATTTACTATATGATTAGTTTCTTTAGGGATCATGTGACTTCCTAAGAACCAAGTAACAAGTTGAAACTAACATTCAATTGACAAAACTGAGTTTTTATTTACTTAATTCAGCTGAGAATTTTAAGCTTTTGACCCACCAATGGCCATTGCATAAAATAATACAGGAATCTGACAAACAATGATGAATCATATCCATAGGGCCTGTGCAGGGTAAAACCAAACCTATTATTTAGATCATAAAAAAACCATTGTGCATCTCAAAAATTTATCAAAGGAGATATCTGATGAAGCCAAAATCTATTCATCAAAATCTTATAATACATTTTTGTATGTGATGTAACCATATGTAGCTTTGACTTCATTCTCTATATTGTGGAGGTGGTGCAATTGCCTATCATTTATTACTTACAGATATAAGACATGGGAAATTAACACTGGTTTAATAAAAATGTTAGTTAAATTTATCAAATATAATGAACAAGCAGCAATTTTAAAATAATAAAATAGTTAAAAATCATTTAGACAAAATTTTAAATTTAATCATATTTTTTTAAAAATTCAAAAATTTTATACATCATTTATACAAAATACTAACAGTTAATAGTAAATTATTAAATTAATTATAATTTAATTAACATTTTTATATATTTTTGTGTATCAAACATGCATTAAATTCATTCTTTAAATGTAGTCAGAAAAACCATTTGCATTACATATGCCTATGAAAGTCTAATAGAAAATGTTATTTTCATATGAATGGTGAACTGCTAAGTACTAAGTCTTTATTTTTTGTTATGAACTTTATTGTACAAATTACTTACATTAATATATATAAAACAGGGAGAATTTATACAAAATGGATGTTTTAGATGGGAATTAATAACTGTATTTTTTTAAAATATTTTTTGTTATACTGAATTGTCTTGTTACATTATTTCAGAAAGTAAAATTATTTTTTATTATATAAAAACATTTAAATCCTTGTCAAAGCAATTATCACAGTATATTATAAATTTCTGAAAGTATATGTGTCTGTCCTATTTCCCAAATGCAGTTACTAATGTGTATTTGTACTTCCAAATTATAATTTTATTAAATAAACATTTGGAAACAAATTACTATACAATCTAATATTATTTTGTTAGGAATAAAAATCCCTCCCACCCAAATCTATGTTTTCATAAATAAGACTTGGTTTAAAAATGAAATCATAAAACATTCCAATTATTACAAAAGAAATTATATAAAATATAATAAGTAATACTATTTTGTAATTGTATGTGCATTAATTTAAACCTACTAAGAAAAGTTCTACTTTAAATATACATCAAAATTCACAATTTATAAAGAAATTTAAAATTAATATCTTTAAAAATGTTTATTTTTTTATTTTATGATAATGATTACAAGATAAATTAATTTTTGGAACATATAATAGTTTGTCACTAACATTATGTTCAACTGGGGTTGATATGAAACTTACACTTTTAATAAAATGAATGCATAAAAACTCATTATAGCACTTGTGATAAGGTAACATTAAATAAAAACATTTATTTTTATATATGGAATGTTCAATTTCCATTACAAATTCTATATAATAAATACACTAAAAATCATGATAAACTTTATAAAATAGATAGCTTAGAAATCAAAATGGACATATTTTAATACTAATTAGAAAGAATGGATTTGTATATTAAGCAATATTTTTGTTGTTTTATAAAAAAAACACTGACCTTATTGAAAAAATTAAAAGATTGAAATGGAGTTGGGCTGGACATATTGCTAGAAGAGATGATAATAGATGGACAATTGAAATTTTAAACTGGATTCCAAGAAATTGTAAAAGACCCAGAAAGAGACCACATGTGAGATGGATGGATGAAATAAGAAAATGTGCAGGGGTGTTGTGGAGAAGAGAAGCTAAAGATCGGAGAAGATGGATTAAACTTGGAGAGACCTTCATCCTGCAGTGGATTGATAATGGTTGATGATGATGATGATGTCAGTTTGTAAGGATTCAAGCAAACATGGAATAAATAATTTTTAACCATATTTATATGACTTCTATATATATTGTCTCCAAAAGTTTTTGAATTCTGCTATTAAAATATATATGTAAAAAGAAGTCTTAAAGTGCAGAGACAGCATATCTGCCTGATCTGATTTGAGTGGGTTGAATAGTTATGCTGAAGATTTCTTCATTCAGACAGGAAGACAATAGCCAATCTAACTAACTATCCATTGCCTTGGTAAATGAGCTACAGAATACAGCAAAAAAACCTTTTTCAATCTTCTTCATCTGAAAATTTTCCTCCACTGAAGATTTGGTTTAAAAAACTACTTCCATAAAGTAGGCTAATAAAAGGCTCTATTTATATCAGAATTTTATATTGTGACATTTTTTAGATTAATTACATTTAGAAATTTTTAATGTTAAACGATCAGCCATTCACTTTCCTGGGGTAATAAATCATTTTAGCATTAATTTCATTCCTGAAAACGATTGTTTTTGATGCTTAAAGTGTTGAGAAACTAAATGTCAATTCTATTTCTCACTAATATATTTTTTTTCACTTTGTTCAATTGTATGCTTGACTATTAAACACTAGAAGATATTAAGCTATAATATCTCAGACTGGCTTTGGTCTTCATAATAAAGACTAAAATGCAAAAAAGAAACTTAAGCTCTTATGCATCTAGCAGCTACTTTTACTCTTTTGTACTATTCAAAATAATTCAACCTGGGAAAACTCATTTGAAGGAATCTCTAATCTAAATAAAAACAGTCCTAGAAATAGTTTTATGTAATTATGTGAGTGATTTAGCTTAGGCTCAGGGATATTAGCTTGAATAGTGTAAAAGATGTCTGCTAAAAACAAAAGTCCTTTTGTTCCAACTTCAAGTTCTAGTTCTTCCTGATGAAAACAAAGGCTAGCAACTAATTTAAGAATATTATAGCACCATACTATCAATTATTCTCTGATTATTTAAGTTTACAATAAATAGCTTTTGAATAGGTTGAAGAAAACTGCTTTTAAGAAAATACCCAGGTAAGAATTTGAAAAAGTTATGTGGTATTGTTGATTAATGTTAGTATTGTGTTAATAAATTTTTAACTATTTTAAGAGCATGCTCTGAAATGTTGTTATAATAGGGTCAACAATGTTTTGTTTAATACAAAGTATACTCCCAAACATCGTTGAGCTGTTATAACAACATTACAGCACATGTGCTTAGAGTGTAAATCCCTGTTGTTTAAAAATTACACACGATTATTGCACTAGTAAATGAAATTGAATATTTCTTATTAATAAAATCTTTTCTAACTCCTACCAGACAAATGCTTTTTTATAAAGAAAGTATTATGCTGCATTTTGAAGTATTTTATATCTCTTACACAAATTATAGGTTGACCTCTAATGTATCACAAAACTAGTAAACATATTTTCAGGTAATATATAAATCAAAATAATTCTACTTACAATCTAATAAAGTCCATACAAAGACAAAAAGAAATTTCATTCATACTGCAAGCAATTAATTCAGAATTAGTTTTATAGATTTGATGCAATTTAAACAGAATCTTGTTACCTTGAAATTAGCTTGATCATAAAGCAATCACATCTATAATGTATGTTAAAACAGGCAAAATTCACTATACGTATTGCCACACACAGCAAGCTAGAGTAACCAATGGATGCCAGACGGCTTGTGCATAAAATCCCCATATAGTGCCTACTCATCCAATATCCCCAGACTAGTTTCTGGCTTGTGGCCTTCATCAGTGAGGAGCCTTGGATCTAGGAGCACTGCACCTAGATCTTAGAATCTAATGCAACCCTCCAGCAGCCACCTTTTATCTCCACTTTACTACAAAACTATGAGTCTTAAATTGAAAACACCTTGTGTGTGGCAATACGTATAGTGAATTTTGCCTGTTTTAACAACAGTTATAAGCAAGCATAAGAAATGGTGATCATGTGATGTTTATTATCTATAATGTATGTTAATGTAAAAAAATATATATTACTTTTGATTTTTCACTTCTTCAAAACTTATCAAATATCATATTTATTCATAAGGAATTAAGTATGGTAAAACTTAGGACAGTGAAATGATGATATGTAAAACCCTTCTTTTTGCATAACATGGACTTTACAAGGTAATAAAAACTAAAGCAAAAAACATTTGAAAAATGGGAATGATTCCAATATACTGATTTGAAAGAATCCCAAGTAAAACGGTACTGATGACTAAAAATCAAATGATGCCAAGGATAAACAATAATATATTTGAACAAAATTTTGTATGCATTTCAAAGTTTGGCTTCCCAACATAAAATTGGTTATGCAATATCCAAATAAAGACGGAAAAGGTGATCATTTGATGAAATAAAAGGAAAGGAGCACACTCCCAAGAGGTAAGACAGATTGTGTTGGACATTATTATCTTCTAAGCTTCAATTATGAGCATTGTATTTAAATGTAAAGTAAGTTTTGAACATCCAACTTCAGAACAAAGGATTCTTTAACAATATCACACAGAGAAAAAGTTAAAGAGAAAGCATTATTTAAATCTTACTAATACCCAGATGACAAGTATTTGAATGATTTTATATTTTTGTTCTATACTTTTGATATGAATTTCTAAATATATATTTCCAAATAAATAGACATTAGGCTATAGAACACATAACTGTAAAGTCTTTATGCCTGAGTGAAAATTTTAAAAAAATGTTCAATTTTTACCTGAACTAGGGACTCAAACTCATAGCAGATGAAGTACTCCACTATTTATAGTCTTTGCTTTAAGTCTTCAGTGATGTTATATTGCTAAGACAACTAGTATATGGTTTGGCTGAAGATCCCTCAGCCCCATATAGCTATTTGAGTCAGATAGCTGGGTTTGAAGACATAGTTATTTAACAATTTAATAAGAATGAAAGTAGAATATCTATACTTTTTAAAATATCTATAATATATACTACTTCTAACAACATAGAAGACGTCATTGTTTCATAAAGTTGCTCCAAATTTGTAAATACAATCACATGGTCATACCTTTCAAATGCCTAGTTATAGAACTGGATATATGTACCAAACTATATTTTTAATATAAATATCGTACATAAAATTTTTCTACATAACACAACTTTTTCCGATTATTTATGTTGCCATAAATGTTAATGGGATTAATTCTGTATAATTTACTTCTCAGCTAATGTCCCTTTTTTTGTGCTGTCACATTATCTATTGTTATGTTAATTTTTTCAAATTTTGAAAGCTTCTTCTATAAACCATAACGTTATCTACTTATAATTTTAAATTTCTTTTTTTTCCAATTACTTTTAAATAATGTTGTTTTTGTATATTATTGCATTATTTTCAAAATCAACTCATTTATTGTTTATTATTACGGACTATATATAATAAAGAATCCATTTAGAAAATGTTTTTCATCTATTGGTTTATTAAATAAAGTGAGAAATAATTTTTCTTGAAAAATTGATCTTCTTATTATCTTTTATTTCTAAACATTAATGATTTTTTTTTTAAAAAAATATTTCAGTTTAATGCACATGTACACACACACATGCAGCATACCCACACGCACTTGTACAGAAATAATATTCAGTGTTTTAATTTTTTTTTAATTTTTCAGTTCAAATCACGTGTGTACACACAAAAGCAGATGTACCCCCCCCCCACATATGTATATAGAAAAAAATGTTCAATTTAAAATTATTTTGTTTGTATCATATAAAGTTAAGTTAGTAATAGTTTGGTTAGTAATTGATGTTCATTCATATTAATCACTCTATTTTAAAATAAATACTAAAATAATGTATCAGATAACTCTTTAATATTCACATTTAGTGGCAGCGATCCTTTAGAATCTTCTAAGTCAGTGGACATAGGAACATAGTAATGTTAATCAGATAACTGTTTAATTGCTGTCTGATGGTCTTTATCGGTGAGGAATATTGGATACCAATATCAAACTCAAGCCAATTCATTCATTCTGCTATAGAAGTGTACCTATAATAGTAGCCAGAAATATACTCACCTGGGAATCTGTTTGGCAGTGATCATGTGATGCTTTGATTTATTATTTATACTTACACAGATGGGTTCAAAGAAGAGAGATATTAAATATATTACTGCTCCTAATGCATGTTTAAAAAAGATGCTGATTACAAAAAGTCTATATGGTAGAATGATTAATCTATGACCTTGTATGCTTGAGAAATGAAATTTAAATCTTTGTAAATCTTGAAGATTGTTCAAGTACAAATAGAATGACAATAATCCAAAATCTCTTGCTCTTTGGACTTTTTTAGTTTTGTGAATTTTTCCCATTTTAGAAATAGATATTTTACATTGTAAACCCAAGCTCTGGTAGATAGAAAGAAAAAAAAACAGACAGTTGGTTATTACTTTTTTTTTCTGTAATTTTGTTTGTAAATATATATACAAACCAATTTATTCATGTAAAGAATAAAGATTATATTTGAAATTTTGATTGGATGATTTTTAAAAATAGATTTGTAAGTAAATGGCATTGGAAAGTTTTTAAAAAAACTTAGGACAATTTCTTTCCATGATCAGGTTGTAGTCTATTACATATCTATCATTCATTAGAGTTGTGTGATTTTTACATGGGAAAAGTTTTATACCAATCTGATGTCGGTGAAGTATAAATTTAGAGAAATATAAAAAAAAATCCTAGAAGATGATAATTTAGGGAAAAAATTATTGTGTAATGTTTAAGCAAAAAAAAAAAAGAACTCTACTATGTGATCAGTAACGTATACTTCTAGAAGATAGCATTAAGATTGAAACGTCTTATAACTTCTGAGTCAAGGAGAGAAGATATGAATAACAATCAATATAAATAAAAATGTATATTATTATTACTTATTAGCACTGCAAGATCAAAAGTATTATAATTTTCATCTACTATCTTTTCCTGGCTGACAATTTATAATAAACACACATAATTAATACTTATTTTTGAATTTTATATAGCATTATTCCAGACAACAAGCTCAATAAGTTTCCTAAAATTTCTCATAAATCAAAAATCTTCTATAAAAAATAAACAATTATAATGATTTCCAAATAAAATAAAATATATATCTAAATTTAAAATATATAAAAACTATTAAAAATCTGATCAAAAAAAAAAAAGCTAAAGAAAAGGAAAAAGTGACATTTAGTTATGCGTTGGTGATTGAGAGGTCAGCACAGCCGCCTTACAAGCAGTTGTCCCGGGTTAGCAGGTTAGCTTCCCGGTCGATGCTATGACACATGGGAAAAAAAAGTGACAGTTAATAAATAAACCTTTTAGTAAGGACATTATTAATAAATAAATAAAAATACTAACCTGCATGTAAATATAGTTTTATAATAAGATGCAGTAGGTTTTTTTAAAAAACAATAATTTACAGCTACCATTTTAAGCTGAATATCAATGAAATTAATATTCTATTAAATTCCAATCTATTAAATTAAACAAAAACAGATCATTTTAAGACATTTTTGGTGCAATTTATATTCTGTCACCAATATTTATTTATTTATTCTGTAATTATCTAATCGATAAACATTTTTTTTTTTAAAAAATTAACATTCTGATATTTATTTTTATCCAAATGCAGCCACAATTAAATAAAAATTAGATCAAGAAATGTAATGTACAGTTGATTTCTGCATGTAAATAATTAATTTAATTATCATCATTATTTTTTTCTTAGAAAAATATATTTTTGCCTGAGATCTCAGTTATTACATACATATACTGAATACACCCTCTTCTTAGATAACAATCAAAATGCTGAAATAATCAATTATAAAAAAATTGATTTTAAGATAATGTACACACTTTAAAACTTAGTATCAATAAGACTTCCTTGTTATCAAAGTTAGTTTTTGTTATATAACTGAGTAAAATTTGTATTTTTTTTTGTTGATTTTTTTTTTTTAACACTTGCATATAGTTTCATATAAATTACAGGAATGTTGACTACAAATTTAGTTAGTAAGTAATATTTTCAACTTACATTTAACACTCTTTAATCCTATAGAGTTGATTAGTAATTTGCATAATGCATAAAAATAATTTTATTTGCCTTTTTTTTTTTTTTTTCATGTGTTAAAGCATCGGCTGGGAAGCAAACCCGTGAACCTGGGGTAACTGCTTGTAAGGCAGCTGTGCTGACCACTCGACCACCAGCGCTTGACTATTCTCTATTTTTTTAATCCAAAATAATTTGCATTTACATGTTAGCATTTTAACTTTGAACAGAATTAAAATTTATAATCAAACAAATTAATAACTAAATTACAACTTAAAACAAATATAACTTCAATTTTCTAAAGAAAAATAATTTTTTTCCCCATAAAACCCAAACAATTTTCTTTATTATAAATAATTCTCTGTCATATCTATAGATAAAGAAACAATTTCAAAGACAACATAAACTTTTTATAGTGTGTACATATATGACCAAATAAATAATAATAATAATAACAACAACAACAACAACAACAATAATAATAATAATAATAATAATAATAATAATAATAATAATTCAATTCAATTCAATTCATTTATTTACCGTACAAAACTACAGCATAAAGCCAATTACAGTATTGCACCATAACAAATATATAAATACATAAATGAGTTTAAATGACAAATTATTAATATAATTATGTGCCATATTTCAATAAAAGATAATTAACACATTTAAAAATCTAAAGTAAAATTAAATATCAGCATATAAACAATTATTATTAAAACATTAATAATAACAAATAATAATAATAATAATAATAATAATAATAATAATAATAATAATAATAATAATAATAATAATAATAATAATAATAATAATAATAATAATAATAATAATAATAATAATAATAATAATAATAATAATAATAATAATAATAATAATAATAATAATAATAATAATAATAATAATAATAATAATAATAATAATAATAATAATAATAATAATAATAATAATAATAATAATAATAATAAAGGAATAAAAATACAGCTTAATTCTGTTCTAAACACTTCTGTAATGCTTATATATGGACAATCACATTTTGAAATATGGAGAAACACATTTTGTTTGCCACCCCATTTTATTAATTTATTTTATTAAATCATCATAAATGCAGTACTAAAACCAATTTTTGAGCTGCACAAATACAAGCTAAAGCAAGCAAATTCCTGCAATAATTAACAGTTAGTAATATAGGCAAAACTCACTATATATATTTTTGCCACACACAGCAAGCTAGAGTAATAAATGGATGCCAGAAGGCTTGTGCATAAAATCCCCATCTAGTGCATACTCATCCAATATCCCCAGACTAGTTTCTGGCTTAAGGCCTTCGTCAGTGAGGAGCCTTGGATCTGAGAGCACTGCATCTAGATCTTGTGATCTAATGCAACCCTCCAGCAAGCACCTTTTATCTCCATTTAACTACAAAACTATGAGTCTTAAATTGAAAACACCTTAATGCTTTCAATCCAATCCCATTAGCTTATATAGTCATATAGGTCTGAACCCAGTTGAGTACCCATACATTTTGGTGTTTTTGGTTCTTTAATAACCATAGCCACCACTATCCTATTAGGCAGGATTGGTTTTAAGCCAATACACATCACATGACATCTCCTCTTATGCTTGTGTATAACTGTTAAAACAGGAAAAACTCACTATATATATTTTTGCCACACACAGCAAGCTAGGTTCTGGCTTATGGCCTTCATCAGTGAGGAGCCTTGGATCTGAGAGCATTGCATCTAGATCTTAGGATCTAATATCCCCAGAAACTAGTCTGGGGATATTGGATGAGTAGGCACTAGATGGGGTTTTTATGCACAAGCCTTCTGGCATCCATTGATTACTCTAGCTTGCTGTGTGTGGCAAATATATATATATTGTGACAGTCAGTTTTAAATGACTGCCACAAAGTTGATGGCAAGCATTATTTGCAATCCAAACAAATGTACGTATTATAATAAAAGGAGTGGTCTGTGCAGGTATATTTCTCTGTTGCTTACACACACACTATATTTAAAATAAATAGGATGAATGGTGATAATACACCTATAAATAAACAAATGCGGACACCACACATAAATATGTATTTTGCTGTTAATAAATGCTATATGTTTTTTATTTATGATATGAATAAATATGGCAGAGGGTTAAAGAAATTCTTATGGGAAACTGAAATGTATTTGCAAATAACCCAACAGTAAACATATTTTATTTTGATGTGATTTTATTTTAGATTCTCAGATGTTGTATTTTTTCTGTTGCTTGTTGAATATTCTTTTTGGAAAACTCAAAAACAATTTTTATGTGACAACAAGTATACAGTTTTATAATTTTTTTTTTTACAACTTAATGTTCATGAACGCAGGCAAGCCAATGACCTCTTTCTTTTATTGTATAATGTTTTTGGAAAACAAGTGTAGAAATTGTATCAGTGGTTATTCGGCTTGATACCTATTCAAAATTATTTAATTAGATAAATGTAATTTTACTTTATTGTTTAAAGAAATCAAGGGATTGGAATTTAAATGGTCTGTGAAATTCTGAAATTAATTAAAAGATAGCTAAAATTAAATCCATTGTTTGGAATTGTTTAATTAAAAACAGAAATGTAAAAGCAATAACTTGTGGAGGGGATGAGAGAATACACCCTGTAATGGGGGGGATATATAAGGGCTGGTCAGGTGAAATTTAGTTAGTTAGCTGGGTTACATTGGTTGATACTCGCACGGGCACTCTTACCCATTAGCAGTATAGTTTCCGGAGTGTACTGACAAAAGAGAAGGGAAAAAAAAGAATTATGAGCGTAAAAACTATTTTTTTGGAATACTGAACGTATTTTAAAAGGCGCAGACCAAGAAATATGATATTCATTGACTGAAAAGGAAAAATACAGTTGAAATTTAAGCTAATGCTTTATAACGCGAAGAAAATGGAATCAAGATTTATTCGTGATACCGCAATGGACATGGAGTAGAAAACCAAGTTCGGTACATTCGCACAGCTCGAAGTCCTACATAGCCATCCAGTGATGTGATTTTCTATTTCTGAAAGTGTAGCTGCTATGGACAATTTGCCAACCTCCACATAGGCCCTGTGAAGTAATCACCAGCACAGCAGATATATATCGCCTCAAAATCATAGCCCGGAAAAGAACGAAGACTTCGGGAAGTATTATTTATGTTTTTATATATATTTATGTCTTATTATGAGTAATTCGTCATTTGACTTAAATTGCTATTATTAAATGAGCCAATGAATTGTGTAATTCAGTCATAAATATTTTGTTTGTAATTTTAACGTAAAGCTTCATGTAATTCATTGGAGTATCTAAATAAATTATAAAAGAATCGATAAAGTAAATATGAAATATTTCAAAATAGTTAAATAGAAATAATTGGGTGGTTTGGTCATTGGATGTATGTGTTTTGCTTTGAGATAATAGAAAATTTATTCCATCCGCTAAGTGCAGGATTATTTTTATAAGGAATAAAAATATGTAAGACAGCGTTCCAAACAATTATTATTGTCCGCTAAGGACAGGACTCATATTATGGAACTTTTAAGATTAAAATTGTAGTTTAGCACGAGTTTGTTCCCCGAGTAAATTTATTCCATCCGCTAAGTGCAGGATTGTTTTCATAAGGAATAAAAGTGTGTACAAAAGTGTTCCAAATAATTATTATTGTCTGCCACATGCAGGACTCAGATATTGGAACACTTAAGATTCTACTATCATTAACTCGTGGCTAACTCTTTTTTTTTATTATTATGAAACACGTACATACCATGGCCAATACACATTGTTTTATAAGAAATTTTGTTTTGAGTTTAAAGTGTAAGCAGGGGAGAATTTCAGACCATTCCTTTCCCATTCATGAAACTTTAAAATTTATTATACGCTTGAATTTTAATTACTATCGTTTATGTGTGTGTTTATTATTTTGTAAATATTTATATAATCATAGAGGGCTTAATAAATTTAACATCTAATTTTAAAGTATGGAGTTGTGCTGTGTATTTGATAATGATATTATTGTTTGACCTTTTCTGTTAATGAAGCAACAAACCACCATCCCGAGATCATGAGTTGATTGAGCTAGTCAGGGATTAAACTTACCGGGATCGGAAATCATTCGTTAGGCATTCACTTTCTATTGATTTTTTATAAGAGATTATAGCTCTTTACTTATTATATGATCATATCCCTTGGGTAGGGGAGCAATCTCTTTCTTAAGGTGGCACGTAAAGGTTGCAGTAAATGAACCTTTCAAAGGTATGATTATAGTAATGTATATTTTGGATGCCTTTGAATATTTCTTAATTGCTGCTCGATCTCAGAAAACGCATGTCATGCTCCATGCGGTTAGAGAGAGCCAGCGACCGTTACAATATATATATATATATATTGAGTTTTGCCTGTTTTAACAGTTATACACAAGCATAAGAGGAGATGGTCATATGATGTTTATTGGAAGTTAGTAATATCTAAGTGAATAGACATATAAATTTAGAAAATATGTATACATGTATATATACTTTATAAGATATGTATGATTAATACAGAGTTTAAATAATAATACAGCAATTTATACTATAGAGACATACATTATAATATTTTCTTTCATAATATTATAGTCAATTCTGAAAAAATAAACTTTTAAAGATTTTTTAATGGCTAAAAATAAAAAGTAAAAGATGGCAAATACAAAAATTGATTTTAAATAGAATGTGAGGATGTAAAAATTGAAGTGGGGAATGAAAAGAGAAGAAATGATGCAATTCTCTAAAAATTCTGGATGCTATCTTTATATCAAAGAACAATCTGTTGTTTAAAATCTTGCAGAAACAGAATATCTATAGTAAAAAAACTCTGATAAAGTATTAATCCTCCTTTATTTAATAATAAACTTATTCTGTCCCAATTCAAAATATGTTACAGAAGAAAAAAAAAGTTGCATTTTATGAAATAGTTAATGTGGATTTATTTAATGTGAAAAAATTGGAATGTGATTTTGTAAGTAATTTTATAGTTTTTCTTAAATATATAAATGTAATTTATGTTTTTTTTTTTTAAAAATTCATTTAAATTAAATGCTTTTCTGATGACTTTCAGTGTTTCTTTTTTTTGTGGTACTTTGAAAAAAATAATTTGAAAACATTGCTAATAAACACTTTGTTATTGCCTTTTTTCAATCTTTTCTTTCTTTGGTAATAAATAATCTGCTTTCAAAATAGAACTTAGAAATCTATGTATATTCTAAAAAAATGTGCAAAAAATTATAATTGATAATTTTATGTAATATGTTAAATCAAGGTAATTTTAAATCCTATATATATATGATTGGTGCCATTCTATTATAATTTTATCCAACTTTAATATAATACTATTAACAATTCAAAAACACATATCCTCTCTCTATATATATTGCATAAAAAGAAGTGTTAGAAATATTTTTTATAAGCTCTGCTAAAAGAGCATAGGCAAGCTAGGCAAACAGTAGGGGCTTGGGCACCAAAGGCAACAGGGAACTCATCCTGTAATTGTCTATATATTTTTAAGATAAATTTTTCTTATGCAAACTTGTTTGTTCATATATTCTTTTTTCTTTCTATACTTTTTTAACTTCTTTTAATTTTAACTACTTATTTTTGTTTTTCTTAGCATAAAGGGAGATGGTATAATTATTAATAAATAGATATGCTAATGTCTCAAATGTATTATTATGAAATCTGTCAATATACAATATAATTATCTGGTTATAATAATTCTTTAACTACAAAAATCCAGAATTCATGTAATTTTATGTTCATCATTCACAAAAATTATTGATTGCCAAAAAAATAAACCAAATGGTTAGTTGTTTGAAAATTCACATGAAATTAAAACACCAGAACTGACGAGATAAATTTTGATCCAGGAGACTTTAAAGCAAGATTCCAATCATTCTCTCACTATGCTGAACCATATCATTTAGATCTATATGTCATAGACTTTAGATATTTGCTTGTAAATTTGGTGCGTATAAAACATCATTAATCCCATATAAAACATCATTAATCCCAAAATCCCTTGATGCCAAGACTTTTTCAGATTTGTATTTGTTTTTCTATATTAAAAATAGATTTTTTATTCTTTCCATTGCAAACCTAAATTTTACAAAGATGGAGAGAGGAAGGTGGGATATGCAGATTACCACAATTACAATTATTTGTCAGATTAATTTAATTTCTTTTAAAATTTTATTTAAAAATATAGTAAATATTATAATTTCAAGCTTTAAAAAACTATTTCTGAAATATTTGTAAAATATCGTAATATATTCTTTTGTTACAGGTTAGTACTGTTAAATGGAATTGCTTTACAATGGTTTTCCAGTTTTGTTTCCCTTCTTACTAATAATTATAGATATCTATTTATCAAGCATATTTGTCTATTTAAAAATAAATATATGTTTGATTATAATTGGAAAAAAAGTTTTATCTGGATAGGATTTATCCAATTGTAATTGTCTGAAACTTTGTAATGATGGTATATTATAAGATGTGATATGTTGGACCATTTCCATCATTTATGAGTGTATGTAAAGAAAATTTTAAACTTTATTTAAACTTTCCAAATACAAACAACTTGTTAGTAATAACGCACAAATAGATAATACATGTTAGTAATTACATGTTTTCAGTAGTATTATTCTCCACTCTTCTTCAGCCGTTGCTGGCCTATATGCACATTCCATCATTTATGCATATAGGCCAACAACACCTGAAGAAGAATGGAGAAGAATACTAATTGGAACATTGTGTGATTACTAACCTGTATTGTCTATTTGTGTGCTATTACTAACAAGTTGTTTTTATTTGGAAAGTTTAAATAAAGTTTAAAATTTTCTTTACATTCAACATTCACTCATAAATGATGGAAATAGTCCAACATATCACATCTTATCCAATTGTAAGTGTTGCCACATAATATAATAGCATTATGCCATAATAAATTTCTGAATATACATGTAAATAAACTTATTTACAGACTAAAAATTCTGAATACATTGCTTGCTGTACTTCACAAGTTAGATCCCTAAAAAAAAATAATTTTAGCAAACTTCTACACAATACTCATTCTATTGCATTAGTGTAAACCTTTTATATTTAGTTTCAGTTTCAAATAATAAACTGATGAATTTTAATAATTTTATTAAATCTGTAAATAAATCATAGTTCTAAAAATATGTAATATTTAGCATATATAAACTTTTATTTCAGGACCAAATAAATCTAAATACATTACTATAATTCCCAATTTAGATTCCTAAGGAAGCATTTTACCAAACTTATAAACAGTGCCCAATGTTAATTCATTAATCAGATTAATTGACATCAAAAGTGCACTGTTTAGAAGTTTGTTAAAATGCTTTTTAAGAATCTAAATTGTGAATAATAATAATAAACTTGGTTAAACCATTAAGCATCACATGATCACATTTCCTATACTAGCACATTAATTGTTGATAAACAGAGCAAAACTCTCCATACAGTATTGCCACCTGTGCTAAACAGAGATTGAAAATATTTTTTGTGTTTTCAATTTTATTCTCATAGTTTTGTAGTTAAGTAGAGATAAAAGGTGGTTGCTAGAGGGTTGCATTAGATCCTAAGATCTAGATGCAGTGCTCTCAGATCCAAAGCTCCTCACTGATGAAGGTCACAAGCCAGAAACTAGTCTGGGGATATTGGATGAGTAGGCATTAGATAGGGATTTTATGCACAAGCCTTCTGGCATCCATTGATTACTCTGTTTAGCACAGGTGGCAATACTGTATGGAGAGTTTTGCTCTGTTTATTAATAAACTTGGTTGTGAATAAGTTTATATATTTTAAACATTACATATTTACTAACAATGATTCATTTACAGATTTATTAAAATGGGAAGAATATAGATATAGCAAACCAAAAGTAAATCTATAAAATATTTACTATACCGATACTAACTCGATCTTATTTTATTCGGTCTTATTTTATTCTTTATTCGTCTGTAATTCAAAAGATGGTGAAAGTCACTATACAGGAAAGATTATAAATTATAATTCCTTTACATAATCTTTCCAGCATAATGGACCTTGACTGACCTGGTCGAAAGCAGTGCTAAGCTGTAACTGTGTAAAGGAGATATAATTTTATAATCTTCCTTGTATAGCGGACATTCCCTATCTATTGAATTATAGTGATATTAATTACATAAATAAATATTGCACTATAAAATACTTATATGTGTCAGAAGTATTATGTATGAAGAAGTATCTATAATTTAATATTTATTTATCAATTAACAATGATATAGCAAATATTTTACGGAGTTAATTCCAGTTTAATTAATTAATTAATTCATAGACAATATTTTGCTATATACATATATCTTTGGCAAATCTTTTTTAAATAATAACATCTGTCAATATAATCTTTTTACAAATATTTTTTTATATTTTAATATTACACATATGGTTTGCTTTAGCTCTTTTCCATTTCTCTTCAGTAGTTTTTTTTTTTTTTTCAGTTATTTATTTAACTTATTTGTTTATGTTATTGAATGTTTATTGATAGTATTTTTATTAAATATTAGTTTAAATATTTTTTCCTGATAGTCAATGTTATGCATCAGTTACACGTGATTACATTTAGCCAATAGCAATCAAATTAAAACACTGAATTGCAGTTTTGATAACATTTTATTCTATATAACATTGTTTAAATTTTTTTTTTAAAAATCTATTGACAATAGTTTAATCAATACTAGCTGCACTTCATAAAATAACTTTTTATAAAAATAATTGTAATATTTTTTTAAATATAAAATCTATCTTCATATATATATGTTTTTTTTTTTTATTATTTTATTTAAAAAAAAAAAAGAACTTTAATTCTATTGATATTTTTTTAAATCTTAAAATGTTATTTTTTTTTTTTTGCTCTACATTGCAAATATAGTATAACTCATCTACTAAACCATTATCCACCCTTAAAAACACACTGCGAAGAAACACTTTCTCCATGACGCTTCTCAAAACTACTGCAAATTTCTCTTCAATGAAGTCACATGATTTTCATGTTAACTCATATGTGTCAAAGACCAGTGCTTTTCATATTACTCTAAAGTCATTTATCTCAAGCTTAAGGAATGCATAGACAACAGATTACAGAGTATAAGTGAATAAAAGATTTCTACTAGGTGCATAAGAGCCTTAATTCCAGATAATGATAGAAAAACGAAGCCAGAAACAGATCTGGGATAGGAACATAGTAATGCTATGGAATCAATGCCCATTAATTACTCAAGCTTGTAGTAGATAGTTTTAAAGTTTGGAAGCTTTCCCATAATGATTAAATAAGCTTTCTGATTAGATCTGATGCATTTGATAACATCTGTATATTGCAAATTAGCATTAACAACATATTAGTGGCCAATTAAAAATTACTCATTAACAAGTTTCCAAACTTGCTCAAGTACTATGCTCTTCTGCTGAGCTTAACTTCAAATATCTCCTGATCACTATTTCCTATACTTACACTAGATGTTAAAACAGAAGCCAAACTCTCCATACAGTAGTGCCACCCAGTGCAAGTCAGACTAATAAATAGATGCAAGAAGGTTTAACTTCAATGTGACATATTAGCCATTCATTTAAAATTAGAACTTTAGTCATGATCCTATGATAGTTTTATTTCATAGTATCCAGTCAGGAATTTTCAGAATCTTTGAAGTATTTCAAGTAATTTCTGTTCTTCTTTTATGCGTTCATCTTTACTTAAACTTTTTAATATTTAGAATATCATCACAAATACAACTGAATTCAAGAGCTTAGGCTAGATTATTTCTTCTCATTATTATTCTCAACTTCAGCACCTTGAAATACAATTTATAATAATTTATTTAATTGCAATGAACTTGATAATTTATTTATTTAATTTTACGACTTGCTGATGAGATATCAACTTCCATCCCTTCATTCTTATCATATTTGTATCAAGTTTGTTTTAGCCCATGACTAAATCATTAACTAAGAATTTCGATCTTGGGTGCCATATGATGTAGCAACAGCAATTCCAGGTTTCCAGCCCTATTATGGTTAGGTGCAATAGTACATTGATAGACTTTGCAACCAATAGCTTATGGATTTTTCCACAACTGTTCCTTTTGGTGATTGATTTCTTATTGAAACAGATGGATCTTTAGCTCTGACTGTTTCATATAATGGAACTTCGTCTAGGAAGTATCGAGTGTAGCCTCAGGCAGGTCATTCGCTAGTGTGGGATTTGGAAGCAGTGAAAGAGTTGAGGTATGATCAGACATAGGGTGTCATCATCCTGACTTGGTCAGCCTGTTTCTCTTTCGTCTGGACTCTCAGTCTGTTGAGAAAATGTACAAACCTGACCATTACATTATTAAAACCTAAGCAATAAACCATTCGATTATTATTATTTCAGGCTCCTAAAATAAAACTCACTGACATTTTGAAAAATTTGTCCCATGTGTGTATATATATGTGAGTGCATGTTTTGATGACAGTTTGAACTTTTCAAAAAGTAAACTGATCTCTGATTAGAAAAAATGGATAATACATTCGGAAATTTTCTCTAGAGATATTTTAACAGACAGAAGTAATTTACAGAAGTGTTAAAACTATTTTTATTTAAATAGCATGAATATTTGTAATTCAAAAACAATGGCTTATCTAGAATTTAATTTTCATTTCCATTTTCAAGAAAGAATCAGATCAAGAGAATCTAAATTAAAATGCTCTGGCAAATTAGATATTCAGATGGTTTGTATATATGTATATGCAATCTTTTTCATCTTTTGTTGTTTTCGTTTTTTTTAATCACACAACCATTATGTAAATTTTTTTTTACGCCGCAACGCAATTAAGATTTGATGCTCATTAGAACACATTGGGTTTATAAAATATTACTAAAGTAAATAAAAAATGTCTAAAGCACAAAAGAAAGCGTTGTGTGTGTGTGTGTGTGGGGGGGCGGGTAGTTAAAGGCCATTCAGTGAAAAAAACTCTCTAGATAAATACTTTGCATATAATAAAGATGTATATGAGAGATTGTGACCTGGGCCAACTGATGAGTGCTGGTTCAGCACGAAATACATCTTGGGGGGTCATTTGTTTTTTATTATATCTTTATTTATATGTATTTAAAAAGAATGGGGAAGTATGGAGATGATTATTATATCTTCAATTATTATGCAAAATGGTCTTTATTATTAAAATGATGAAGTATTTTCGTATTGCTTCATCATAATGTGCTTTCAACAGACTCTTCGGAGTTGCCAAACCTTCTTCGAAATAAATAATAGATGTTAACGATTCATGTTCGAAAATATATGTACATTTTTTGCCCAAAGGCAGGTTTAAAACTGGAAATAAATTTTCAATACTTGCCATTCATTAAAATATGATTTATTCATCGTCTCTTTTTAAAAACGTAAGTTCAGAGCTACCCATAATGCAAAGAAACATCTAACGTAATTAAAATACACCAATGACGGTAAAAATAATAATTACATGGTTTATTGCTCGGAAGTTCATATTATATTTGAGAACAGGAAATAACAGAGCGATCATGACTGTTGAATTCCAGAGTTAGCCACTTCAATGAATTACATAGGATATAAAACAAGGCAAAACTCTCCATACAGTAGTGCCATCTTGTGCCAACCAGAGTAATCAATGAATGCTGGAAGGCTTGTGCATAAAATCCTTATCCAATGCCTACTCATCCAATATCCCCAGGCTAGTTTCTGCCTTGTGGTCTTCATCAGTGAGGAGCTTTGGATCTGGTTGGCACAAGGTGGCACTACTGTATGGAGAGTTTTGCCTTGTTTAATAACAATTATAGGCTAGTATAAGAGATGGTGATCATGTGATGTTTGATACATAGGATATACATAATAATGAAACTATGATAGACATTTTGAAAACTATAATTTCAATCTTATGATAAAAATAAATATGGAATACTATATGCGTATAAAATAATTCCATCAAAACTTATAATTTATGAGTGCAAGACATTAGACCTGAGGAACACTCTAAAAGTTTTAATTTTTGACTCACAAGATGAAAAGACTCACCTCACTAATATACAGTGATATTATACAATAATGAGAAAGTAAATTAGACTTTATAAAATTATCTACTATTGACAAATGTATCTTGAATAAAAAAAACTTCTCAGGGCTTGCCAATTGTTATGGGGTTAAGAAGTTTTGCACTTATGTTTAACTCTATAGCCAAAAAAAGATTGAATACACCCTTATTGACAAGAAGCCTTTTATCAATAGACAATACAAGTCCAATTTGCAAGTTTTTTTTCTCCTATACAAAAAAATCTTTAAAAGTTGGGCTGGTGTATCTACTTTTTCAAAATCCATTGCTTCAATAATATGAAATCTATTTTCCTATATAATGTCAGCCATTTTTATTGCATATTCAGTTTAACAATGGTTCAGTCATTTGCTTTTATCATGTTGTTGCTGTGATTTAAAAAATTAAAATTTTATTTGAAATAGATCCAAATCATAATATAAATGTAAATATATTAAATTTATTAAGCGCAAGCAGATGAGATAATAATAATGTGAAAGGCTAAAACCTTTGACAGATGCACCATAAAAATGCTTATGTGACAGCCAATCGGATGTAATAATGACTGCACGTGTATTTCTGTCTCATGTTTTTGAATTGAGAGTTCTACATGCAGTCATTATTACATCTGATTGGCTGCCACATAAGCATTTTTAAGGCACATCTGTCGAAGGTTTTAGCTTTTCACATTATTATTATATCATCTGCTTGCGCTTAATAAATTTAATATATTTACATTTGTTACTATCATTCATCTGCTTGCGCTTAATAAATTTAATATATTTACATTTGTTACTATCATTTCATTAGATTTGAAAATTGCTTTGTAGTAAATCAAAAAATTTCACATTGTTTAGTTATATATAATATTTAGTAAATTAAATGTGAAGGTGTTTTAAGCTTCACGCTCAGAGTTTGGAATGCTCGAGTCTGGCTTATTTATATATAAATTTAAGTAGAAAAGAAGGTGGTTCCATCTTTTTCTCATATTTCTGGCTTGTGTTTTTGAATATAAATGATGTAGCAATAGGTAGAATAAAATAATTGATTTAGTTTTGAAATAAAAAATAATACTTGAAGCTGTTCTGGTGTTCTATAAAAATAAATTGCCCATTCATAAAATAGTAAAAAAGATTACATATGTTTGTGCTAGTATTATTTGTACTTTAGAAACTGCTAAAGTTAGATTCTCATAACATGATAAATATTTAGTTATACCTTATCAAAAAGCATTAAATCTGTGTTAAGATTTTAGCAGGAAAATGGTTCAATAAATAGTAATGCAAAAAGTGTCATGTAAATGTACTCCCCCTCTCTCAATTTATTACTTCATTGTCCTTTTCTCAAATACATTATATATATATATATATATATATATTGTTAATCACTTTTGTTGGTGTTTTCATGTGTAAAGTTTTAAAATTAAAATGTATATCATGAATATGTATATACATATTTTAAATGTCTGCACTCTTTGTATATATTAAAATAAATTTTATAAACTATGACAACTCCATCACTGAAATGTAATAAACTGAATGCAACATTAACCTCTTTTTCCATGAAGAAATTATTAAATAGCAATAACATCTTTTCAAATGCAAACATTATACTCAAATTAAAAATGAAAATATGAACAATTGAGAATAAAAAATTATAACAGAAAATAAAAAAACATAGTTCATTAATAATATAAACCAACAATGAACGGAAAATGTAATAGCATTTGGGTGCGGACATTTTGGGCCATGTACAATTAAATTTATATATTTACATTTCCTTTTATATTTTGAAAAGGTGTTTAGTTCTAAAAATACTTTAAGATAAGACTTAATGTTCTTAATATTTTCTCATTGTAAAAAATAGTGTTATTGTTGCATTTAATTTATTAAAAAATATTTTATAGGATGGATTGTTGTCTGTAATTTTGCACACCCATGTGAAGGCAAATGATTAAATGATATGAATATCTATATTTTTGTATAAATGTTAATGCCATTACAAATAGAAATTAATGGAGTCCATTATGATGTTTTTTTCATATAATAATTATTATATATAAAAAGCCTTTTTCAGCAGTTGGTTTTGTGCCCTTTTCAAATATTAAGCTTATATTTTATGCTAACCAATTTATGCAGAGAGAATGCCATCTAGTGTTCTATGATGGAAGTAAAATAACTAACAAAATTAAATGTGAATTAAACAGAATAAGATACAAAATAAATAATAGATATCGTATATAATTTTATATATATCTTTTAATATAATTTCCCATTCATTTTTAATTGATCAGTTAGTTATTAAATAAATTTATAGAAGTTTTATAAATATTCATACAGTTATTTAAGGTATGCTTAATATAATATGTTTTCATATATATTTTATTCATGTTTTGTTATTTGATGTTATTTTACTTCCATCATAGAACACCAGGTGGTGTTCTGTCTGCATTAATTAATGAACATTAAAATAGATAATAACATTTGAAAAGGGGACAAAACCATGTGCCAAAAAAGGTTTTTTTATGAACAATTATTATTAACATCAAAACTGGAAAAGAATAAAAATCCTTATGTTACACTTTCACAAAATAATAATCAGAAAATAATAATAAATTCTCTACAACAGCGATATAATCAATAATAATTTTATATATTAAATAGATTAGTAACATTTGAAAAGAGCACCAAAGCAGGTGCTGAAAAAGGCTTTTAATGTATAAAATTATTACTGATTATATAGCTCTTGTAAAGAATTTATTATTTTCTGATTATTATTATATATATGTTTTATATAAATATTATATAGGATATTTTAATTAAATATTAATTTGAGTCAAGATATCACTTTCTATCAGTATGGTTAAATTTTATTAGCAACAGTATGTTGTTTTTTTATTATTTATCCTTTTTTATTAACTTATTCCACGCCACATTTTATGAACTAAAATTTTTTGATTATAATTAATGAGTAGAAGAAAGGATGTAAATCAGAGATAGAGGTAGGAACAATAATCATTATGTAAGATTATAAAATGCTTGGATCTTTAGTAGATTGTCATTAACTGCAATCCATAATTAATGAAAAATATAAAGTTAAAAATCGTTTATTAACATTAGACCTTTGTCAAAGAATGAAATGCCTGTTTTTTTTTCTTTTGTAAAAAGGAATTTTTCTGAGTAATAATAATAAAAAAAGAACTGTTATAAAATAATTGGATATTTCAACAAGGTTTAATTAATTGAATTTTCAGAGTTAAATAATTATAACTTCAAAGTATAATTTTTTATTTTTTTAAAAAAAGAAAGAAAGCAATATACATTAAAGATAGAATTAAAATCCATTAGATAGGTATATTAATTGTAATAGTCAATTTCTGAATTAAAATAATATCTTACTATAACTATTTGTGTGGGTCAAATATCATAGAGGATTCTTATGAGTGCTAATACTGCTAAACATCTCTAACACAGAGAATTTTTACTAAATACTAACTTTTACCTAAACATAAAAGTTGTTTGTAGTTTAAGCCTGTCCATTAAAGTAGGAGGATTTGCTATCTTAATATATATCTGAGCACTTATAGTATGTATGTGTGGGAGATGATAATCTGGACCAACTGATGAGTGCTGGTTTAGCTTGAAATACGTATATTGGTGATTATTTTTCTTTTCAACTTATATGTGTTCAAGTGTATCAGTGTTATGAGATAGTGGGGAGAGTCGTGGGTCATGTGAAAGTCTGTGCTCATACCCTGTCTATTAGAAATAAAACATTGTAACAGTTGATGCTACTTGTAGTAGTTTTTTGAAATGCACTTTTAAAGATAAAAAAAAGTCATAATAAAATAGTTTCATTGTCGTCAAGCTATAAGAACAAATTGCTTGGGATAAATTATGTCTTCTCAAAAAAGTGAGGACTAATGTTACCATAAGTTTAACAATGGCTCTTAATCTTAAAATTACACCTGTATTTTGTTACTGCTTTTTAAATATAAAATAAGCTAAAAGAAACCAAAGACTTACACTTGTAAATATGTAATCCCCAAAATCGTCTGCTATTAATGTTTTATCATATAACAAACTTGCTTCTTTTCTGCCTTGATATGCAGTGATAGATTAATGGACTCTGGAACTCTAGATTCATGGATTACAATTCCAGCTCTGTCACTTAAAGTGCTCAAATATCATATGAACTTCAGAGCAATAAAGCTTGAATCATTCTTACAATATATATATATATATTAATAATTCAATCATTCTTACAATATATATATATATATTAATAATTCAAACAAATTTATTTAACACAGCATTCAAAATTAAATAATATATTCTTTACCAGAAGTACTTTGAATTGTTTCACTGACAATCTTTATCAACTGTTAATACAAATGTACAGAAAATAAAAACTTGCATTACCCATCATTCAATCCATTTAAATTTCCCACAATTCTGTTGTTTTTATATTAGCTGATTGTCTATTCATTAAACCAAATCTATTCCTAGATATTTATCATTGCCTCCTTAATTTTACATTTTTCATTACATCTTTCAGTTTGAAATTTTTTTACATCTCTATTATTAAATTTAAAACCATAATTACATGCTTTATTTTCTGTACATTTGTATTAACAGTTGATAAAGATTGTTAGTGAAATAATTGAAAGTACTTCTGGTAAAGAATATATTATTTAATTTTGAATACTGTTTTAAATAAATTTGTTTGAATTATTATTATATAATTTAAAATACAGACATTAATATATATATATATATTGAATTAAATGTTTATATATATATATATATATATATATATATATATATATATATTGAATTAAATGTTTATATGGATTTTATTATATAAAAATGAGGAGATAACATCCATTAAATAGAGAAACACTTCAACTTTTGATGTTGCTAAAAAACTATCAATTACTACTAATTAACAATTCCTGAAAAGTTTCATATTCTCACACCTATAATAAATAGCTTTCTGGGTTTAAATCCATATAAGAACTTGGGTTTAAAATAAAAGAGGACAAATTTTGCTTTAAAGACTCCCAACAAAAAAGCTATTATGAGAAAAACTTGCTTTTCTTCAGGAATTGTTAATTATTACTTATAATACTTCATTCATATACACTTTAATGCAAGTAATTGATATTTTCTTAGTAACATCAAATGTTAAAGTGATTTTCTATTTAATGGATGTTGTCTCCTCACTTATATATATACACACACACACAAATTCACTGGGTTAATCTATTTTTTTTATGAACTTTTAAAACCAAGAATAGTATTCCATTTATTTGCTGGTCAATTGGTCAATATTAGATCATAATTTATATTGTTTATGATCAATTAAAAATTCTTAAACATAACTAATATACAAGTTATAGTTTTATACCACACTTAAGTCTGAAAGATATATGGTACAACTAGGAATAACTAGGATATCTATACAACTTGTAGTTTTATACTATACTTAAAACTGAAAAATCTATGGTATGACTAGGAATTCATTAGACATGATAATTAAAAAGTTATTTGGATCTTTTATCATACACTTTCAAAAGTATTAATTTACTTTATTTACACAAGGAGACATTTACTGCATGCTTGAATAATCAATTTGCAGGGGGGGGGGGCATAGGTGTTATATAATGTATAAAAAAAGGAAGATAACTTGACAAATAGTAATATGGGATAAAGCATAATATATATATATATATATACTTAGTAAAGAATTTATTAAGTGATAATTTGTTTGAGAAGTTAATGCCATCACCATCCATGTAAAATATGCCAAAAAAAGCACAATTGGTCAACTAGTTGAATATTTTTCCTTTGATTTTACTATCAAAAGTTATAAACTTTTTCATATCTTTTGATCTGTGGCTAATCATTCTTATTGCAGATTAATTTTTGTAATATTACTGTTTTTTTAAGGATTTTTTATATATATATGCTTATAAAATGTTTATGCTTATAAGCTTAATATTTTAAAGGAATTTTTTAAAAAAAAAATAATATAGAACTCAAACATTTAATATAAAGAAAAAGTTAATATGTTATTTTAAAACGTCATAAAAAATAGTGGAGTATTAAAAAATCTAATATCCATCTGATTGCTTCTTTTATGAAAAAAACATCTTTTAAAATGGCAAAATGGAATATGAAAGGTTTATGGAGCAATTGACAAAACAAACTAGATTTTGAGACTCATTTTAAAGTTTATCTTTCAAAGAGCATTTCTTTTCACAATAAAACAAAATGAATACCTGACAATGATAGAAAACAGAAGGAGTGAGAATAAACTGAGGGAACCAGGTTAAAAAAACTGCATCAAACACAACCAATAATAATAGTATTAACAACTTCAAATATAAGCATACAAAAGAATGAGAAGATTGAAAGCAATAAATTTTAAAGGAAAAAAAAAAGATAAACAAACAAAAAATATATATACATGTGAGTTCATAAACAGTCTGAGCATTGAAAGTGACAGAGTTGAACCTAATTATTCATAGAAGATGAGCTCCAGAGTCTCTATGACAGTGCCAAATTATGCCGAGCATAAATATTTAGAAATCAAAGATCTTAACATATGTATACCATAAACACATAATACTGATACTCATTTGACTAAATTTCCAATCAAAAATATGCTTTTAAAATCAGTAATGTGATGTGATGTACTGTAGTTTCTTCTTAAATGTGATGCACTGTGACTTCTCCTTAAAAGGAATCTCTCAGCAGCTATGCCCAGAGAAACCTGTTAGCCACTTTACCTTCCCTTTTCATTGTCCACCCTAAGTTTTTCCATAATCTGCTCCATCCTATTTCCACAACATAATCTTTGTCAACTTCATGACCTTCATATCTAAATCCCCCTTATCTTTTCCCAAACCTAGCATAAAAACCAATAACTCACTTTCTGTAAAATCACTTTGTTCACATTTAATCTTCCATAACTTCATTATTTGTACCCTTTCTGCTTCCAAGCATTTACATTGAAGTAACAGATGCCTAATATTTTCTATACCTTCCTTACACAACTTGCAGACTAAATCACCTATATTTTTCCATTTACGTGTATATTTCCTTGTTGCTAAAGATCCCGTTCAAGCCTTAAACAATTTATTTATTCCTATTGCAATGCCATCTATTGTAAACATAAATAAGTAATGGAGATCATATGATTTCACTTATTTCTATGGTAATACTATTTATTGTAAGCTTAAATAAGTAACAGGCATTAGATGATATTGCTATGCCCACATCCTCTCAATGAGCTTCTAATCTTTGGACTTAAAGTGAATTATTATTCCTAAAGCTGACATTCTTTTATAGATAAATGTTGGCTAGGAAATGACTATCCTAAAAAATATTGAATTTGTCTGGAAGTCATTAAATGTGGAAGAAAAAAACTATCCTTCAAAGGTCCAAAACAGGGATGTGGGTAACATAAATAGACTAAGATTATAATGAACAAACTAATTAAAATTAAGACTAATAATTAAATAATACATTGCTCAGGAAATCTTAAGCATTTAAGTATTATAAGCAATAGGCCTGTTTACTAAACCTTTAAGAGAACAATAATTAATGCAATTCTATCCTTACCAGTAATAATTTTAACCACATATAATTCTTTCTTCATTCTTAAATATGCTTTTTCTCATTTATCGTTATGACTTGCTCGAGACATTTATAAATTAGCAATTTATTTTAGGATTTAGAAGTCTAGAAGTTTAGGTTAGCTTTTGATGTAATTCTACATATCACTTCAGAAAAAAAAGATATTGTCAATCACTTCAGGATTTCCTGTCATCCAACATTTCTTTCATTACAGAGAAGTAATTACTACACGATTGAATTTATTGCAGGAATGCATGAATGTTCAACCACATACTTTAATGTAGATGTTTAGTTTGGAGATTTCCCATCTTATTTCTAAATGTTCTGGTTCACTCTGACAGTAGAAACTATACTTCAAGTACAGTCTTCCCCTTTTGATTCAACATTCAACAGTGCAGACTGGATTTGGTTAGCTTAGCCACCGCTCTTAACTTTTACTGCTGTATAATGTGTTCAAGAAACCCTCCCTATTTATACTCTTTCCAGGAGTGCATAAAAAGCAAAAAGGACCCATATCTCCCTCTCCAAATCTTATGTTCTTTTCATTACACTACAATCCAGTACCCCCTTTTTTTATATGTCAAAGCGTTGACTGAGAAGCAAACCTGGGCCAGCTGCTTGGAAGGCAGCTATGCTAACCACTAGGCCACCAACGCTTGACTAATTCATTAACTTTTTAATATCATTATTTATTCTTTTAGTAAAAATATGTTTCTTTCTATCGATCTTTAGATTTTACCCTTTTCTGATTAATAAAAAATGATTTCAAATTACAAAAATATATTTTGATCTTTAACCATACATTTCAAATGTATTTTCTTAATCAATAAACATAATTTTTTCCTTTCTCTTTTTAATAAACGCTATATATAGTAATCTTACCACTAATATAATATCCATATTTAAATGTAATACTATTCTGCTAACAAACTTTACCTTTATAAAAGTGTATGATTCATAAATAACGTTAATAATTCAGCAGTACTATTACAGAAAACAGACTTCTTTTTCATTTTTAAAATAGAATCTTGCTATGGGGAATTTAATCAGATAGCTTTTCTTAATCTAATATTTATCTAAACAGTGGATATAATTAAACAAATGCTTTAAACTTAAACTCATTTTTACTTATTTACACAATATATAAGTATAGAGGAATTGAACTCAGATTTTCAAGCACCCTTCAACCATCCACACTATCTCATACAACTGATACACATGACCACACACATGTAGAAAAGATTAATAATCACCAATATACGTATTTCATGCTAAACCAGCACTCATCAGTTGGTCCAGACTATCATCTCTCACTCACACACACACACACACACACATATATATATATATATATAATGATGAGTGCTGGTTTAGCATGAAATATGTATATTGGTGATTATTAAACTTTTCTATATGTGTGTGGTCATGTGTATCAGTTGTATGAGATAGTGTGGATGGTTGAAGGGTGCTTGAAAATCTGAGTTCAAATCCTCTATACTTACAATTAAGCTCCCAGGTTTGTGAAGAGTACCTGGTTTTCAAATATTTACACAATATATATAGTGCTTGATAATTGATTGAACTAAGTATCCTTCATGTTTATCATTACTTATGTGACCCTGTATACTGGTTAAATATACAGCTGTATATATAGATGAAAGAAAATTACTCTTCACACAGGCACTATTAAACTGATAATAAATTGATATATATATATATATATATATATATATATATATATATATATATGATAATATATATATATATATATATATAAGAACATAAGATATTATGTAGTTCATACTGAAGCTATTATATATTGTGGAAATATATAAAAATATTCAAATTGATAAATAAATAATAAAAAAATGCTAACAAATAATGAAAAAAAACTGAATGGATTTTAACTATAGATATAAGATTTCTTATTTTTTTCTCAGCAATTGTTTTTTATTAAAATATAAATCCACAGAAATTATATTGCATGTATATAAAGCATTTGAAAAATACCATTATAGATTACAAAATGAAATATAAATAAGTGGTGAGAAACAAAAACATTTTAAATATATAATGAATATACGCATGTGTATGCATATGTGCACAAAATGCATAACAATGATATTCAACCAGAGTATCATAAATCACTGTCATATTATGAGATGCAACATATTATGCAAAAATAAACATATTCTGTACACACAAATATACATAGTATTAGCATAAATTAATATTGCATAACACTAAATGTAACTCAAATGTTGTAAATGAATACAATTCAACAGTGCTACCTTATTTAGAAATACAAAGTCTGAATCACACAACACAGGAAATTCCCTTTTACTTATATTGTATGATTCCGACTTTGTGTTTCTACACATATGTAGCACCATTAGAACATTTTAGCATTAGTTTGCACTCATTTACTATATATATTTGATATGAAGAACTTTCCACAAAGGCAAAACTTTCCACACAGTGGCACCACTCAGTCCAAGCCATAGTAATCAATGGATGCAGAAAGGTTTGTACATAAAATCCCTATCTAGTGCCTACTCATACAATATCCCCAGACTAGTTTCTGGTTGTGGCCTTCATCAGTGAGGTGCCTTGGATCTGAGAGCACTGCACCTAGATCTTAGGATCCACATTAATGAAAGCCACAAGTTAGAAACTAGTCTGGGGATATTGAATGAGTAGGCACTAGATAGGGATTTTATGTACAAACCTTCCTGCATCTATTGATTACTATGTCCTGCACTGGATGGTGTTACTGTATGGAGAGTTTTGCTTCTGTGAAAAACAGCTTGTGTAAGCATAAAGAATGGTGATCATATGAAGAACTTCCTGACTTAATGAAAATTACATTCTTGCCACCCCATAGCTTATAATTCAAATTCTAATATAGTTTAACTTGGAAAGTGTTTTACATTTCAAATGGGCTTAAGATTTCTCTTCCAGATCCATAGCCATCCAAAGCATTTAACTCACAATGTGTAAACAGTTGGAAAACCTCTTTCAATCTTCTCTTTAAAAAGGGGGCTATTAGAGAGGCTTTTGTTTTGTAGTGAGTTATTTAATTGTTGTACTTTTATGTGTAATATAATATAAATGAAATTTTGAAATTAATTAATTAATTATATTAACTTTTTAAAAAATGTATGAAACTAATATTATACTATAAAGAACACTAAAATCATCTTCTATAAAATAACAATCAACAAAATTAATTAACTTGCAAAATATAAACTATAAATCCTAAGATATGTAGTAATGATGTTTTAGGCCAATCATTACATGATATGCCTTGTCTTTCAAGCTACCAATCACAAATAAGAAACAGATTAACTCAGCAGAAGAATTTTCATTTGAAACTAATTCTATGAGACTTGTAAAGTCATAGTTCTTTATTCAGAATTTGATTGATATATAATATCTTACATCTAAGATAAATAATGAGTTAATAAAAAAATGCTTAAATACTCTTCTTCATAATATTACAAAGTATACCTTTGTAATTTATTAATTACAGGATTGGTGTCCTGTGTTATATAGTGCATTGTTAGACTGTGAAGTGTATGGCCCTTGGATCAATTTCAATTCTGCATCAATGCTCAAACCTTTTATGAATTCTCAAGCAATAAAGCCATTTAAGTACCTTTTTTGTTTTACATAACTGGTTATAAAATATGCATATTTAATTTAATTGAAATAAAGTGAAAATAATTAAATTTACTCCTGATTATAATATATTTGTGTATGTGCTATTAAAATTGCAAAGGACAACACACTATTTGTAAAATTCATTAAGAAAATAACACTTTATAAATATATATCCAGAAATTAAAAAAAAAACAACAACTGATTTTACTAATCCAGAACATAAATATACATGCACTTGTTAACAATAGAGAGCATCAAATTTAATAATTCTGTGTTGTTTTATTGTTCACACTTCAAAATAAAGCAAATGGAATCATTTTAATACAAATGTTTAAGCCTGTTCTGATCTGTGTTATGATTGGTGTCAATGATGCTGGAATTTGGCACAATTAATGAATAGAGTTTTGCTGAATGTAGTTTTGTGAATCTTGTATTGTCATGCAGCATAATTTAGATTTTGACTGTCATATACCTTAGTTAAAGAATGAGCTAATAGAGGGCGCTTAAATGCATTAATCCATAACACAATACTTACATATATTTGAAATTCTAGTTGATTCTAATTTGTGAATAAAGACATAGAAAGACATTTTAAAAATTGGTTTTAAAATATCTTTTATGTGTATATTAATAAAACAGGTGATGTAATGAAATTATTATTATTATTTTTAATTACAGCAACCAAATAGACATACTTGTATTATTTACATGTTTATAAATTCGGATTAAACAACTATAATTCAAAACACTCTGTCATATCAAAAACTTCACTCTTTTTCTTTCTGTTTCGAATAAATTAAATATATTTATTATAAAAACCAAGTTATTCTTCAAAAAAAAAACAACAACTCTCTTTCTTACATCTACCTTTACAAGATCACAAATAACTGTTTATTATAATTCTCTTTCTAATAATTTTTGTTGTTTCTATAATCAGTAAAACAACTAAGTAAACTATTTAAAAGTATTACCCTTACTTTAAAACTTAAAGGTTATTCGTTTTGCTTCCAAACTTTCTATATACTTTATTAATCTATATAACGTTTTGTTAAGCTCACCCTTGATATATATATAATCACGGTCATATTATCAATCAAATAAAAAAACACATGGCTAAGCATATGGGAAGTCACGTGACAAAAGTTACAATTAGAAACTTTTAGTGTTTAAATCTATCCCGGCCAATTGCTAGATTCAGCAGCCCAAAACACATCAGCAAAAACAGTCTTTCTATTTTAATGACTTACTAGTTCAGTGATAGACCCTGGACCTCAAGAGCCACAGATCGTGGCTTCAGCCTTATCATTTCCAGTGGTCAGAACTTCTTAAAAAGTCCCCAGGAATAAACCATTTATAATTGACAACAAGAACACAATAATAAAATTTTCAATGCAATTTCCCCCTCCTAATCCCTTTCCCCCAATCAATCTACATGATTTATTACTTCGACTTTTTTCTGGTTACTTTTCAGCAAGCAAATATTTTAAGATATCAGAAATCAATGTATTCTAACAGAAAAGAAAAACATATTTTAATAATAAAAAAAAACAATATGAATATTAAAAGAAAAACGACGAAGGAAGAAATAACTTACACCAACTCTACTCTTGTTTGAAACAAAAGGTAAAAAAAAAAAAAAGATATATAAAAAGATTAAAGAAAATTAAAATTAAAAACAAAAATCAATACATTTTATAACAAAGAGGGAAAAAATGGAAAGAATACTGAAATAATGATGTAAAGGATGCAAACAAAAGTTTTAAATAAAAAAAAAAAATGTTAAAAGAAAGTTCCTAACAAAGCTAAAAAAAACAAACATTGATGTTAATGCATATAAAACAAATTTAATTAATAAAAATTAATCCCATAAAGTTAAAGATCTTGTGGCATAACAGCATGTTTGTTTGCTATGTCTGTGATCTAGTTTAGAATCTGGGTGAATCTTGCTATCTTTTTCCAGTTCACAAACAGACCTTAGATATTTCTGTCAGGTAAATAGAATCATGGTCCATGCGACTAACTATCCAATAATAGTTAATGTCTAGCTATTGACAGTTGAAGATGAAATATTTCAAGTTAAACTATATTGGCCAGATAAATAATATTTTGATTGTAAAAATAAAATATAACAGAATGGATGCTTCACTACTAGAGAGGGTATCATGTTCTTATGAGTGCTAATTCCAATGTTACTGTTACCTTTTAAGTAAATATAACTTTTGTTATTGAATTTCTGTGAATTCAGCAGAAGCTGGAATTGACATTTTAAAACATGCTTAAAAACCTGGCTTTTTCATATTATTTCTTTGGTTTATTATTAATATACTGTCAGTTCATAATCAAAAACATACTCTTATATAAATATTTTGAATTAAAAACTAATATAAGTTTAATCCCCGTTTTATCAAATGCATATACATATCCGTTAAGCTCAGAGAGATTCCTTGGTATAGTCGGTTGCATCTGCCTGCAAGGGCCATAACCTAGATTTGAATTTCACATGTAAACAAATATTTTTAGAAATCCATCCAATCCATTCAATATTAACTACATGTAGGTAAAGATTAATACACACCTTTCAGAAAACGAGAAGCTTAATGAGCAATTAATTTCATTTTCACTGTTTTTCAATGGAAGGCTATTATAAAGGCCTTTACTTTGCAGTGGATTGTAGTACCATTAACCAGATAAGCTATGGCATCCTTTGCTTTTAGCACAATCACATAAAAGAATATGGAGTAGTGACCATATTAAATTCTTTTGGTATGATTTCTTCTTCCTAATCTTATGGAATCAATTTAACATCTACATCATGATTAGAGATAAAGATGTATGATGAAAAAGCCACCATATGACTTCTGCCCTACAGAATGCAAAACTGGCATAAAAAAAAACAAAACAACACCTGTTTTTCAATAACTGAATTTCTTATACTGACTATACCCAGCAAAATATATAGAAATGAGTATTGAGATTAACAAGAAGATTAGATCAAACATAAAATATATGAACAAAAAAACCCAGATAGCACTGACATTATTGAAAAAAATAAGAAACTAAAGTGGGGTTAGACTGAATAGGTAAGTAAAATGGGTAACAAAGATTGCGTGGATGCAATAAAAAAAATTAATGGAAAGATGTAGAGGAAATGAAGGTATAGTTCAGAGAAATGGAATTAATCCAGAGAGACCTTGATTTTGCGATGGACTGCTAATGACTGAAAATGATATTATTCATATTAAATATCATCTCAATTTATTTACGTCAAGCATTAAAAGATAATTTAATCGTTAATTTCAAAGAAGAAAACAAATTATCATTAATCATTTCAAACGGTATTTCAATCGGGTTACTTTAAAAATATATTTAAATTAATTTATCAGTCAGTATAATGTATTTATTTTTAATAAGCTATCACATGAAGAATTTTCAGTTTTAATTATCTTTTTCTTTATGTCTTATTTATAATTCAACAGCATATTAAACTATAAAAATGAATCACTAAAATCTAAAGCCGGTAACAATCCTGCTGTTTTTTTAAATAGTGGTTTATAAATGTTTTAAACTGAAAATTTGACAATAAATTATCTTCAGTAAACTGTAATTGGAACAAATTAAAGTTTAGTTTTGCGTGAGATGCGCAGAAAAAATTGCAATTTTGAAGTTTTACTTTAAAATTATAGAAAAAATATTTTCAAAAGTTAACAAACTTGTTGAGGATCTAAAATATAATGAAGCCTTACATTATTCAGTTGATATTTATGGATTATCAATATTTTAACAATATATAAAAATTAAATAGCTCTATTACTTGGGAATTCATAAAAATTTGGAGAGCTAGAAATAACAGAGATGAGATGCAATCCATAGACTTTGAATTCCAGAATCTATCCATCTACCACTATACCAAACCATCCAGAGTCCCTCTTAACAATTAAAAAACAAACATGCTAATCTGTTTAGTTGGTTATTAAATCAAAAAGTTCAGTTTGTCAAGCATTGTTAGCCAAGAGGTCAGCACAGCTGTCTTGCAAGCAAGCAGTTGGTTGCAGATGGTTGTTGCGGGTTTGCTATGATATATGGAAAAAAAAAACAAAAAGTTCAGTTTCATTCTTGGAAATATAATATTTCAACAGAAAGTTTTTGTGCTACTTAAAGACTTTTTTATTCTATCTTCACAAAAAATGTTTGTATTGCTTGATGTGTTTTCATCCTTCTTTTCTGTCTTTGTAATTTAAATTAAATTCTGTATTTCACTGCAACATGTGATTGATAGGGAGAGGGGAAGAATGGATCATGGTCCCAATCTGTCATTTTTAATCTCCAACTTCTTATGAATACACAAGCAATAAACTATTTGATTTTTTTTAAAAAATGTACTACTTTTTTTTTTTCATATGTCATAGCATCAGCCGGGACGCGAACCCACAACCATCTGCAACCAACTACTTGCTTGCAAGGTGGATGCGATGACTTCTTGGCTAACAACACTTGACAAATGTACTACTTTTTAATAGGGGAAAAACACAATTCAGATACAAGTAGACTGACCACTATTCCAAAGTGCATGAATTAGAGCTTATTTCATTTTGAAAGCACTTTTAAATCAACCAATATGATGTCAACAAATATATGCAAAGACTATGCTTGCTATTAGGAAATGTCTTATCTATATGCAATGATTATGCCTCTAATGCACACATCATATAAGACAACAAAAAACTTACAACTCTACAATGAAAGTTCTTTTTCAATACAGATTAAACAGAAAACTTTGGCAGCAAATAATGAAAAACTCTTGCATCAGCCTGACTAAAAGAAAAAATAAATGTACTCAAGAGTTTAATATCAAAACAAATGAGAACAGAAAATATACAGTGGCAGATGAATCAAGATGCTATTGTATTAGCCAGACTAAAAATAAAATATATGAGTAGAGTTTAATATCCGTAATACATTTTTTATATAAGAAAATTAAACTTACCTAATGGTAACTTTTATGATATCCAAAAACAAAAACTTCACAATTCTACACAAAAAAGTTTATTTTAAAAAAATAAAATAAAAAAATAAACTATAACAGTTTTTATGACTAAACAAAGATACATCACTTTGATTTGATTCAGTAAACAATATTCACAGAATCTAATTCCACTCTTATAAAACGATTGGATTATTAAAATATCATATCAGTTTATTACCATGTCTCATCTGCATACAAACATAAAACCAAAAAGGTTTGTAACAATATGCTAAACATTTATCTTCAAAATGCCACAGAAACATATATTAGCAAAGCAATAATTTTTATATTATTAGAACATTTTTTAAATCCATTATACAAAAAAAAAAACTTTTAGTATGAATTTTCTCCAACATACACTGGAGGGAATGATGAGTGAAAGCAAAAAGAAAGGATGAAAAAGATAGACTATGTTGGATAATATATAAGAACTGGGAAGAGTTTCATGGAATTGAAGAACTGAGCAATAAAAAGAACAGAGAGGAAAAATGGATGAATTGACAATGTGATTACTCTCTGGACCTGTCCGTTAACAGAATACTATTGATGATGATGCACTCCAAACTTTCTTTATAATCAAGTAAATATAAATGTATTTTTATTTATTTACTTAATCTATTAAAAGCACTCACTACTCATTAACAAATTAAATAGTGAGTGTAGAAACCATTGTTAAACATTTTACTAATCACTTTTACTATGCTACAATTGGTGCCATGTGAACAGTGGAAAAATTCTTTATAATCAAATAAATAAAAATAATAAAACAATATTTATATTTCCTGACCTAAACATCTGAGAGATAACTATGAATAATCAATAAGCAGTGTCTAATTAGGAGTATATTTTATTGGCTTAACTAAGAATATCTTTTATTGACTTAGAGAATATGGCAAGAGTTTAATAAAGTAAACAGTCTTTGTCATATTCAAATTCACTCAATATTGTCTTTTAACTTACTATCTTATTCACAAGTCATGTCTAAGCATGATTGTAAAATAGGATTGAAAAATCCATGAAGAAAACAGAGTTAGTATACAGAAGATTTTAATGTGATCTTACATTAGGCAATAGAATCAATATTGAGTTACTTTCAAGTTAGATTTGAGTCAGAAATTTACTCAGATGGCAGTAGATCTGGGGAGCTTCATATCAGGATCTTCTTGCCATTTCCAAATATGTACAAATTTAGAAAAAAAAATGTTTTTACTAAAACTAACTCTCTGATTAACAAAGATTGTACAAATAGCATCCCCAAAACACTAAGAGAAGATATCAACCACTAGGCTGCTTAAGATCTGATTGGTTACTAATAGTCCCAAGCGCTTGAGAAGTTTGCACACTCTCAATTTAATTTTCAATACCATCTGCGCTTTATAAAAATATTATTTACATATATTGCTGCAAAGTTATAACATCAAAAAACTACTGTGTAGTAAATCGAAAGATTTTACACTGTATGTTCATAATTTGAACTCAGTCAATTAAGTGTGATGATATTTAAGAGTCATGCTCTCAGATATAAGTACTTTGGACTGGCTTGGATATATAGAAAGACAAGTAAAGAAGAGAGTGGGAACCACTCTTTTCATATAGAAAGACAAGTAAAGAAGAGAGTGGGAACCACTCTTTTCTTGTTAAATTCCCTGTCCCAGTGCTTAAGATCTGATTGGTTACTAATAGTCACAAGCTCTTGAGAAGTTTGCACTCTCTCAAATTTAATAAAAAGTAGTGAGAAAATTTTAGCACATTTCGATCCTAGTTTACCCATTAGCTAAAAAAAAAAAACTTTTGATACCCATTTACCAACCAATAGCGAATAGCTAATTATGTTGCTGTGAGTTGGCTATCTGATAGAAAAAAATTGTGGCAAGAAAATATGCTAAATATTTTTAATATATAGGGTATATGAGCACAGACTTTCACATGATCCACCACTCTCCACTCTATCTAATAATACTGATACACTTAAACACATATATGTTGAAAAAGATAAATAATCTCCAATATAAGTATTTCATGCTAAACCAGCAATCATCAGTTGGTCCAGATTATCATCTCTACGCATATATACTACAAGTACTCAGATATATATTAAGATAGACAATCTTCATACTTTAATGGACAGGCTTCAATCTACTCCACTCTTCAACCGTCCATCCAATTGAAAATCTGATGATGGAATGTTCAAAGGCCATCCTAAGGCCGAGATTCTTGTCACACCCATGTTGATCTAAGGTCACTCTGAACCCCACATGTACAGGACATAATCCATTTAATACATATGCAAGGATGGGCAGACATCTCTACAATGTAATAACTGAAACACAGGCTTATTATATACCTGTGTCTATATATGCAATATATAGGGTATATGAGCACAGACTTTCACATGACCCATCACTCTCCACTCTATCTAATAATACTGATACACTCAAACACATATATGTTGAAAATATAAATAATCACCAATATACGTATTTCATGCTAAACCAGCAATCATCAGTTGGTCCAGATTATCATCTCTACACATATATACTACAAGTGCTCAAATATATATATACACACATAAATGTGACTATTTATAATAACAGTTATCTTTACTTTAGAGCCATCTACTGTAAGCTTTAGTAATATAGGTATACAGGCAAACATATGAGAGGTTATGTGCTATTATTAATGGTATAATGTGTTTATTCTTAGTCGTGTATTCACAGACATACACATATAAATCTATATATGATGGATAAAGTTTGTTAATGATCTTTAAAAAAATAAATGACATTGGATTCTTTATATCACCTAATAATGAACTGATGGTCTTAAAACTATGTATTTTACAACTTGAAGCAATAATGCTGATGTTTGCCTGATGGTTTTCTTTCTTTTCTAGTGAGATTAGTGTGACCTTAAATTGCAATTAGTCTTAGTTAAGCTACATTAGTCACATTAGTGGAATGACATGTGATCTTAATTCATTAAAAAAAAAAAACTGAATTATTACTTAAAATGTCATTAACATCAGATTTTTAAAACGATTTCTTTTCTGCCTTTTAAGGTTATTTTTACCACTGTGTGGCCAATTTTATCCCCCCCCCCATCTTTTTTCTCACTCTATTCGTTCTTCTGTAATTATTCACAATAATGGTAGACACTTTTCGAATCACATTTTAGCTTCAGAAATCGCAATTACTTTGATTAAATGCAATGAAAGAAGAAGGCACAGCCATTAAAAAGCTTCCAAATTAAGATAAAAAGTATGGTCAACATTTATCTAACAAACCACGATTGAACAAATGATGTTTTCATGTGAACAGGTGAAAAAAAAAAGGTCACCTATACAGAATTACAAAAAAAAAAAAAAATACACACACATATATATACATAAATGTATTAATGTCTAAAAGTATTTAGTTTGCTTAACTACTGAAAAATTCAGATATGGCTCACTGGACCATGGTTTGAAGATCCTACTCATCAGCACTGCTAAGCTCTAAACGTAATCCTTCACAATATGTAATAATTATTAAAGATAAATCAAGGGCTCAATACTCATAAGAATGACACCTTAATATCTAATGGAAAAGCTCACATTATAATCACATTTAACTTAAACCGTCAGATTAATTTTAGTGTTATAAAATCAAGATACCCATTTACTGATCGATGTCAGGGTCGCATAGGACTACTGTCTGATTATAACTTGAAATAAATTCTAAGATTCTTCTGTCTAGTCTTTGACCCAAGTTATAAACTATTACCATTTAATCTAAAGGTGACAAATTTCCTGCACTCATTCTCTTCAGATAAATAATATCTTAATGATTCTACTTATCATTTATTGTGCTAAAAGTTATCACATCATTTTAAGCTCAGATATATAAATTTTAATTAAAGATTAATATATCTAATATTCAGTAAATTCCACTCAATTTTTTCTTATATTAATATCTTAAATACACTTAGAATTTTCCATTTCACCAGATATACACTTTAGTCACATAAATAAAGACATAAACAAAAGATAAATATCTTAAGACACATCTCATATTGAATCAACATTTTTCAATTGGTTTATTATCTTGGGAATCAGTAATTTTCTTTCAGATGTCTCTATTCATGTACATATGTGGTGGGGGAAAAGGTATCATAAGAATTAAGTATGGTTTTCCATCATTTGAATATGATAAATTGGGCGCATGTGATAAGAATAAACTGTAACAGACACCCTAAAACAATATTTTATGATAAACTTAGGTATAGTTTTCATAGAGGCTAAACTCTCCATACAGTAGTGCCACCAGTGTGTGCCAGAGTAATCAATGGATGCAAGAAGGTTTGTGAACAAATCCCTATCTACTGCCTACTCATCCAATATCTTCAGACCAGTTTCTAGCTTGTGGCTTTCATCAGTAAGGAGATTTGGATCTGAGAGCACTGCACCTAGATCTTGGGATCTAATGCAACTCTCTTTATTATCTAACTATAAAGTTTTAAGTGCAAAATGAAAACACAGTAATGTTTTCAATTCTAACTTGTAAAGATCTGAACTCATTTCAGCACCCATACTTTTTGGTGTCTTTCATCATAATCATATTGCATCCATTGATTATTTTGGCATGCACTGGTGGGGCTAATGTATGGAGAGTTCAGTCTTTGTGTAAACATCCTACTTAGCATAGGAAATAATGATTGTGTGATGTTTAATGGTATAGTTTTCATATAAGAGGTAGATTCTATTTACGTTATAAATATTATTCTACAGAGATGCAATACTGAGTGCTTTTTAGAATGATATAGATGAGAATAAAACAAACTGATAGCTACGAAGACAAAATTTAAAAATCTTTCAAAAAATAAAGTTTATCGCAAAACAAAGTTAGCAAAGAATCATAAGATGTCAAATAACCAAACTAAACAAAAAGTATGTAACACAGGTGGTTTTATTGGCACCTCATAAATTAATTTGTATACTTATTGCAAAATTCATCTAATTCTATGCATTTACAAGTGTCTTCTGCTTATATTTATACATTAGACTATTTCCATCATCTAATATAAATGTATTGAATGTCTTTAAAAAAGTTTATCTTTATTTAAATTTTCAAAGTACATTCAACGGTTAGTAACCTGTGTGTTATCATTAACAGTTGAAGGTTCTTTGAAAATTTAAAGAAAGTTAAATTTTTTTAAAGACATGCAATACTTTATATTAGATGATGAAGATAGTTCAATAGGACAACTAAAATACCACCATCATAAACCTTCAGGAAAATAGTTTTCTGCTTTTTTAAAAATGAAACTGTAATTACAGTGAAGCTACAGTACACACTATTTCAGTTATAAACTATCTCTCGCCCCCAATCTAAATAAACAAAAAAATGAAAACTTTAAATTTCATAAATTTATGAATTTTATACTATATTAACAGTTACTTTTCTGCCTCAAAGCATTGTAATTCATCACATTTATTAATAATGTGAAAATATATATTTTAATCATCAGGTAGATAGATGTATTTACATAATAAAAGATTGCTTAAACAAAAAGCTAAAAGTTTTATGAAACTTATCAGAATGTTTAAAGTTTGAAAAGTTTAATGCAGAATCTGAAATGGGTGATTCTGAAGATAAAAAACAGATATAAAACATCAAAATAACTAGAAAGACTATTGACTGCTAATAATTAGGTTGCTATTTACATTTCCTTGGAAAAAAGTTATTTGAAGAAAAATCAGGTCATCCAAAGTGTGTTTAATTGCAATGTACTGATAATCTGCTATTCATTTTATTTTAAAAAAGAATAAAGGTATAGAATTTTTTTATTTTATTTTGTGAATGATTATAAATGAGTAAACATGCATATAATAAATACATATGTAAATGAATAAATATATATATAGTAAATATAGAATCAATGCACAGTGCTAGTTTAAATCTATATAAAATATTTAAAAAAATCCATAGCTATACTGTTTCAGCAACATCGCTCCCCTTTAAATAAAAAATAGCCCAATTTTTTTTACAACCCATTGAAAAGGATTTTCAATGGGCTGCAAAAATGCAGACTAATCTTTATTTAAATGGGGAGTATGGCTGAAACAATATAATTATAAGGTATTTCAAATATTTTATACAGTAAATATATATATATATATATAATTATTAATAACTACATTATTTTTAAAATTTTATTTATACTATAAACGTAATTTGGTTTTTCAACATTATTAATGTTGGTGAAGTAAAAGTTTATTCAGTTTAATTTGTTAGACATAGTTGAGCATACTTTCACCTGTTAAGCCAAATTCATGCACTCACATTTCAGCATTTTCTGATGTTTTTCTTTGTCTCACAAATCAATATAAAATATATGATTAAGTGATTATTACTTACATGAAAATAATAAATTTGACATCATTTGATAGATATTTTTATTTACTACTGAAATAAATTTTAAATGTTCACATTTTGCTTCTGTAAATATTAAAAAAATGAGATTGTAAACAAAACAAAGAGTTTAGACTTCATTGTTTCTAGAAAAAATTTCAGTTTATAAAATCAACGAAATATTTCTTAATTCTTATTATTTTTAAATATCCGAATAAATAATTATTTATTTCTCTTATATCTAATGAATTATACTTTAAAATTTTTGAATATTTATTGCAAAATTGCGATATTTTCATACTCGTAAATATAAATAGATTGCTGATGTAGAAACTAAGCTTGTAAATTGCTTCAGGCCATGCTTAGATTCACTGCTAATATAATGTTATATTTTTGAAAATAAAGTATTTCAAGTCAAAATAAGTTATTAATAATTTATATTTCTTGATATCTAATAATTATAGTATAAATTATTTGTTAAAAAAATCTAAAACCATATAAATTTGCAAACAAGCAAGTTTTGGGGCATTGGAACTATTTACTTTAAACAATGTCGTAAAACACTGAATGTTTTACAGCCTTGGCAACAGACAATGGCTGACCATGTCAGGGTGGGACGTATAACTATTGTAAGAGCAGGAATTTCGAATTTTCCACCTTCTACCACAAATTTTTCAACAAAAAAATATTATAATAAAATATACCATTTACACGCATTTTAAGGTATAATACTTACGAAAAAATTCACCAGAGGGCGAAATGGTAAAAAAACTAAATAATTTGTGACAATCAATCATGAAGTTAAGCCAAATTCATAGCATTCACAGGCATCTGAAAATGTAATATTTATATGTAAATGCTAATTTATTAAAATTAATGATTTACATATTCCACTTTTTGGAGAGTTGTATACTATTCTCTTTTTCATTGTGGGCGAGGTTATTGTTAGCAATAAACAAAGCTTTTTTCACTTTGCATTTTTTGTCATCTTTTTTTATGCAGACCACTTTTTACATTAATTGGGTCAAAATTTGGCCAGATAGTTTCCAATTTAATAAATGTAAAAATGCATTGCATTTAAAGAGATGACAGCAAAGTGAATCAAAAGAAGCTTGGTTTATCAGTAACAACAAATACATCATTAATAAAAAGAGAATAGCATATAACTCTCCAAAAAGTGGAATATGTAAATCATTAATTTTAATAAATTAGCATTTACATATAAATACTACAGCGTAACCAGCGAAAGTGTGTTCAGCTATGACTAAGAAATTAAACTGAATAAACTTTTACTTCACCAATGTTCATAATGTTAAAAAAACTAATTACAATAGAATAAGTAAAGGAAAATAACCTGAATATAAAGTTAATTTATATATTTATGCTTTATATATATATATAAAAGTACCTATATGATATATATATATGTATATTAAAAATACTGTACACTTATAGTTCAATAAACAATTTGTATTTTGATGCAGTCGAACTTTATTAGTAAATTTTGAGTTATTATATATCAGATATCAGGATTCCACGTATAAAAAAACAACGGTTAACTAAATCTTATGTATGAATTTTTAAAAACATTAATTGAATTAGTTTTCTATTATGTTATCAGAGTGAAGTAAAAAAACTATCATGAAAAACGATCAATAAACTTTTATTAAGAGTTATTTCAAACATTATTTATAAATAACTATGTGATTAAGTGTGTTTGGGTAATATAGATTTAAGTAATACTTGATTTTATATGCATAGGCAATAACTTAATAAGAATTCTTTGCTGAAAACTTTAGATAAGAATAATACAATATGTGTGGGTGTTTTGTCTTTTTGTCAAATGGTAGATTTATATGTCTTCATAGTACATTAATTACTATGAACAAACCATAAAATCTGAACATTATAGTGAAAAAATCTGACAACTAAGTTGTCTTCTTAAAAATTAGACTGAGCAACTAGATAATAGATACCATCACCAACAATAACCCTGCCCATTAATTTCCATTGCAGTTTGATCAGAGGTTAACATTGTGTGTATATAGCTTTCACATGAGCTTGATACTTTCATCATCATTAAAGGCTATGCCATGTGACAATAATACTTTAACAGTCAACGCATCAACATGATCAACCAAAATTGATCTAAAACTTCACTTATGAATAGTTATGAAACTATCTATTGGGGAAAAAAGTTGCTTATGACTTGGAAATTCACTTCCTAAATTTGAATCCCAGGTCATTGGTATGGTAGGCAGATACACTAACCACTACAATACAAGTTTCGTATGTATATTAAATTATTCCTCCAGAAATAGCTAAAGAATAATGTCCTGCGAAAATGAGATAATACTTGATTATCTTCAGTGACAGTTTTTGATTGCTGGCTATCCTTTCCACAGAAAGTCTTAATATATATATATATACTTTTTTTCATTTTTAATAACTTCATTTAAATATATGATCCCAGGTCAATAATTCTCAGCGATCATTTTCTTGCTCTTAATAGAAATTACGTTTTACTTCATGTACATTACATTAATCACAGAACTTGTTAGCAAGAAATAATTATTTTTAAATTGTTAAACATTATTTTGCAAGATGCTATTGTCAAAACTAAATATATATATATGAAAAAAAAGAAAGAACAAAACACAGAAATAAATTAAAAATCAATAAAATGTGAGAAAAGGAAATATAATAGATTCAAACTCTATCAATCCAATTGTCTAGAAAATAACGCTCAGCATTTTTTGTGTGTGTGACAATTCACAAGATTTTGAAATATTAATGATTATGTTCGTGTCATTACTTTGACGCATTACCTGCCAAAAAAATAATTGAACCTAATAACAAAATTATTGTATACATTTCACGTGAATAATATTTATGTCATTTAACTCAGTTTTTAATATGTAGTTTTATGTCATAACTGATTTGATCCCAAATTGTTATTAATATTATCGATTGTTGCTATTAAACTCAACTGAATATATCAAACTTGGTTATTAAGGGAAAGTTTTTCACTGTTTACAATTAACAGTGACAAGACAAAATTTATTATATTTTAGTTTCAAAATGCTTTCAATAAATACTTTAACATTATCATTTATAAAGTTTTAGACAAACAAATATACATTTATAGACACACACTAAAGGGAACCTTTGAATATACTCTATACAATTATGCATCAGATATATTAATCTTTAACTGAGATTTAAAGTTTATATCTGTGCTAGAGATAATCTCTAGTTTAGAAAATGATTAGTTATAATCATTATTGTATTTATTTCAGCTGGATAGTGTCGAAGTTGTGAGTGGAGTGAGTTTGACAATGGTAAATAAAAATTAACAATTATGCATAAGAATTATTTTCTTATACAGTTTGTAAAAATAAGTTAAAAAGTAAAGAAAATAGTCTTTAAATAGCCCACCAGAGGGCAAAAACCTTTCCAGCAGCCTTTTCATAAAAAAACAATATGCATGCCTCCCAATGAATGAGAATACAGGCATTTCATATTTTCCTGTTGTAGGATAATGATAATTTGAATAGTATATTCATCTTTGCTTTATCTTTTAATTAAAATAACCAAATATCCAATCATGGACTGTTATTAGATAAATAGCAGAAATGAATAAGATATCTGGAAAATAAAATTCTAAGTTTAACAGGAATCTAAGAAAAAAAATTTTCAAATTCAAATCCAAGTCAGTGAAATACAAAACACATTCTTTACTTATAGATAAATGGTAGACTTTGAAGCTCAAACCTTTAGGTTATATCCAAGTTCTTCTGGTAATCAAATTTCATAAGAACTCCTGAATAATAATAAAAACATTTAATTTTGATTTTTTTTTTTGTCAGGCCATTCTAAAATGTTTATTCAATTAGATAATAAAAAAAATATATTTATCAGCATGTACAAGATAATATGTTGGATTATTTCTATTATGTATCATTAAATATTGAATGTCTATAAAATTTTAAACTTTATTTAAACTTTCCAAATACAAACAATGATTGATTAGTAATAACTCACAGATAAACAATATAGATTAACAAATTACACAATGTTTCAAGTGGTATTGTTCTCTGCTCTTCTTCAGGTGTTGTTGGCCTGACCAATGACAATGTAGCATGTAAGTTGAACTTAACTCTATATTTTAAGTCAATTCTCTAACCAGCTGAGCTATTCTGACAAAGGCAAAAGGCAGTATGAGGGTTGGTTCAAAGCATCCTAATTCCTCCAATTTTTTTAAATATTTTTTTTCTAAGGGCAAGGTTAATTAAAGGTTTCAGGACTTTATGATCTGTCACCTGGTTGATATATAGGATTATTTATCGTTGTCATAAGAACAGCTTCTTTGAATTTTTTTTGCACCTTTTTCTCTCTATCCAATATTTTTGTATTTTCTTAATGAAACATATAGTCATTAGTACTTACATAATCTGCTCCTGTAGACACATCTGATTTTTCTCTTTTAACAAATAGTTTGTGTTCTTTCAATCTCTGTTTAACAGGTCCTCAGATCTCACCAATATACTACCTTCCACATTCACATGGTATTTTATAGAAGCAGTTTTTGTTTTTCAGCATTTCCTGTTTAGTCTTTGTAGAAGTTAGAATTCCTTGAAGTGGGGTATGGCTTTGTAAAGCTGTACTAATATTATATAAAGTTTAAAATTTTCCAGCCATTCAACATTTAATGATAAATGATAAAAATAATCCAACATATTATTACATCCAATAATAATCACAAATCTTCAGGCAAATATTATCAACATAAATATTTCTTTTAATGTTATTCTTGAGTAATTACTGGTTACGAGATCATGAGACTCATGCATCATATATCTCAAAATTTATGAACATTTTAAGATTTTAAACCCAAGATACTTGCTTATATAATTATATAGATATAATGCTATTTTTTAACCCATATATATTTAATGATTTATCTGTTACTATGCCAAATACAGGCACCTTTAGTTAAAATAAAACATCTTATGACTGTGTCACTTATAATAAATTTGCATTTGGTACATTAGCTGCCATAACATGGAAAAGAAAGAACTTTGTAATGTTGCTAATGAAGCACTAAGTTCCAGTTAAAGCTAAATCCATTTTTTTTTTTAAAATTTAAAGTGTTATACATATTATAATTAATAATTCTACTAGTTTTCAATTTAGATTGTTTTTATATATAATTTGAGATAATATGCAAGCAATAAATAGTATTATTTTATTTATATAAATATTTTTAGTACTAAATTTATGATGTTGGCCATGAATATGAGAGAAGGCCTCGAAAGTACTTGGCCTATTTAACTGTTTTGGTTTTTGCAGCTTCTTCGTCAGCGGGTAAATCACTTTTATATGCTATTTATGTTTATTGTAAAATATGAATTTTTTCTACAGTACAGGATTTTTCATACCTGCAAGTAAATTATTTATAATGATATATTTATTTATTCAAGAGTTTATTTGGGATTCGAATTCAGACTTTCACACGATCCACAACTCTCAGTGCCATCTTATATTGCTGACCCACCTAATCACACACATGTTGAAAATAGAATGATTAAACATCAACATGGGTAGGATGACACTAACATGGGCTTTGAACATTCCATCATCAGATTTTTAATGAAATGGAAGGCTGAAGAATAGTTTGAAGCCTGTCCATTAAAGTATAAAGCTGAATACTGATTGTATATATGTGTGTTGGTTAGTACGAAATACATACATTGGTGATTATTTATCTTTTTAACATGTTTAAATTTTGTAGATCAGACGAAGACTGCTCGGAACAGTTAAAACTATAAAGAGTGAATAAATATATTTACTTTAAAATGTAAGAAGAGTGAAATGTTGTTATTATATGTTATATAAAAAAGCAAAAATGAAGAAGGACAGAGGAAGAGAAGTATTGAAGATTATTTTCACTTTACCTACAATAATCAATAGTATATTTCAGAATCTACTTCCAGGTAAACTCATAATCACATACTTTATTTATATTTGCAGTTTTGAAGTCACTTTTCTCACATACCCTTTTTAATAATGCTCCTGCCATATTCTCCACTCCATCTATTTGATTAATAAGATTATTTCTATTTCTTCAATCAATATTTATAATTATTCTTATGAAAAATTATAGAAGTCAACTGTGCATACTTTACCATTAATAGAGTGTATGTATATTCCCAAATATTCTTATCATTTACATTCTCCCTATTTCTAATATCACCTATCCATTTCTCTTTCTTCAATTTCAATCTAACCCATATATGTTCCTTACAAAATCTTTCAAGGATGTCCTCCTTAACAATAACTTTTTACCACATCCTTTCTTATTCTCTTCATATCTGTTTAGATTCTTCCATCGTTTTTCCAAAATATGGTTTATTTTCATTCTTCAAATGTGTCTCAATCACTGCTAATAAACATTTTTTTTTCTTTATAAAAAGTTCTGTAACTATTCACATTCCTAATTGCTTCCTTTCTTTTCATGTCCTTCTGCAATAGCATATCTTCAAATTTACAAATATATATATCTTATCTCCTTCCTTTTGTTTAATAGATACAACATCAATTATAAATTAATTCATTTAATTCTCTGGAATAAATAAAACCCATTCCATTTAAATAGATCACTATTTCTAATAATACTTCCAATAGAAGTAAAAAATTAATATTTTCATACAAACATTTTAATCTTAAATAAATCTGTAAACTATTATTTAATTTTACCTTATTATCAAGCCTTGGCAATAATTCCCACTACTTCTACCTGCCCATTTCTTTCAACCTAATGTAAAAATATTTGATAACATCTTATTGTTTCTTTAATATCTCTAATGACAAAATTATTTGTCCTCACTAGTATTATTATTTTTATTTGTCTTTCCTAACACCTTAAAACAATATGCAAAATCCCAACTCTTGGAAGAAATGCCTTATATTCTCTCTATCCTTTTTAGATCTCTGTATCATATATTTATCTTTTATATCAACTTTTACTATTAGTATATCTTCTCTTCAAATCTGTTTAAGCTACATTGCCATCTCACAAAAATACTTTAATACACTAGGATTTAGCAAAAAATGTTGATATGGGAATTCAAATTTAATCTATAAATTACACACTTCATTACTTAAGTTATACATTCTCACAATCAAATTTGAAATGTAAATAGTTAATTTTAGATTCAAATACTTATGTGAGTTAGATTTCCAAAATTTAATATTTTTATCAATTTTTAACATGTGACTTCAAAACATTAACATCCTTAAAACAATACTTACATATTTTACATTTATAATGTTCATTTGTAATCATAAAATTAATACTGCATTCAGAGATATCTCAGAATTGCACTAGTGACATTAAGATTTACAAAAGATAGCAAATGTTTTAAGGCCATACAAGATTACATTAGATTATGTAAGGAATAAAATAATATATTGTGAAAGAAGAGCTTTTAAATGTTTATTCAACCAAGCCTCAATTAGTATGAATCTTCTCAAAATATTGCATTTTGTACTATGAATATCAGTGATATAAGAGTAAATTTGCTTTATGGGATAGCTCTAAAACTGAGGTGCTAAAATAAATAGTAAAAAAATAGCAGGTAATAGTAAACTGCACAAACAATAATCATGGGATATCATTTGATTATAATACTTTATTGTCTAGTTATTCTCTTGCATTTGAGGGAAAATATACATATATTTAAATATTATCAATTTATCGCATAAGGGAATTTCATTTATTTTGCTAATGTTATTTTAAAGGCACTCTAAACAGTTTCAAAAATTGTGAGTTTAAAGCTAAGAGAGGAATCAATGGAGAGTTGCAATTAGAAGAGTATTGAAATCTTTCAGAAAAATAGTCCTGTTTTTTTAAAAAATTAAAAGACAGACCCATAAAATATCAAATAAAAACCAGCAGGTTAAAGGCAAAGAAATTGGTGTGTATAGTGCTTTCAAAACTTATCTTGAATTTTTTTGTTCTGCAATTAGGATAACAGATTCATTTAGAAAAGATGACTATTATTTCATTTAGTGCAATGCATAATATATGGAGAGATTTGCTATAACTAAGACTTATAGAAATGTATAAACACAATTTTTACACCTTATTTCAAACACTTTATAGCAAATAAAAGATTTATAAAATCAAATATATATATATAAAATTAAATGATTAAACATCACATGATTACTAATATAAAATTAAATGATTAAACATCACATGATTACTATTTCTTATGCTAGCACATTACTGTTATTAAAACAGGCAAAAACTCTCCATACAGTAGTGCCATTCAATGCCAACCAGAGTAATCAATGTATGCCAGAAGGCTTGTGCATAAAATCCCTATCAAATGCCTATTCACAAGCCAGAAACTAGTCTGGGGATATTGGATGAGTAGGCACTGGATAGGGATTTTATGCATAAGCCTCCTGGCATCCATTGATTACTCTCATTGGCACCGAGTGGCACTACTCTATGGAGAGTTTTACCTGTTTTTATATATAAAATTACCAAAATAAAATGTTTACATGGACAATTTCTTTTGTAAAGATGTATTATATGGAATAATAATACAATGAATATTTTTTAGTCACTAAACTAGACAATAAATGCAAATACATACAATGAACATTAACTAGAATGGCTGATATTTTTGTTACTTAAGATATAAATTACCAATTAAATGTTATCATTTGCTTAATACTAGCTTTAATAATGAAAATATTTTATACTTACTATTCTTTTAAATTATTTTGCTGCATGGATATAATAATTTGGTCATAAGTCTGAATATCTGCATTTAAAAACTGATTAATATTATCATAAAAGAAAATCCAACTAAAAAAGCTGGAAAATTATTATCGCAAAAAAATGATATGATGAATGCCATTAGTTGACAAAACAGAGCACGTGCAAAATGTTTCAGAGTTTTGCTGGAAAATTGATTAACATTATGGATAAAAAAATCCTCACCTGAGAAAATGAAAGTGTCTTTTTTTAAAGAGCATAAGTTTGTTTTGATTTTAAAGCATCAATTTTAATTTTTATTATGAGGTAAATAAATGGACTGAAATTATAATATTAAGAAAAAAATTCCTAAAAAAAATATTTCACTTACTAAATCAAATTTCTCTGAATTTTTATTAGGATAACTTGTTTAAACACTAAATATCACATGATCACCATTCTCCATTCTTTATGCTTACACAAGCTGTTTACACCACTAAATTCTCCATACAGTAGCACCACTTAGTGCAAACCACAGTAATTAATGCATGCAGGAAGGCTTGTACATAAAATCCCTACCTAGTGCTTACTCATCCAATAGCCCCAGACTAGTTTCTAACATGTGGCTTTCATCAGTGAGAAGCCTTGGATCCGAGACATCAAAGACACCACAAAGTATGGATGCTGAATTGAGTTCAGATCTATATGACAAGATAATGAGATTGAATTGAAAACATTATTGTTTTCATTTTGAACTCAAAGCTTTATAGTTAGTTAATAAGATAAAAGGTGACTGCTGGAGGGTTGCATTAGATCCTAAGATCTAGGTGCAGTGCTCTCAGATCCAAGGCTTCTCACTGATGAAATCCACAAGCTAGAAACTAGTCTGGGGATATTGGATGAGTAGGCACTAGATAGGGATTTTATGAACAAACCTTCTTGCATCCATTGATCATTCTGGCTTATTATGAGTGGAGCTACTGTATGGAGAGTTTAGCCTCTGAGTAATAATTTATTTACATTTTTATTTAATGCTTTTTAAAAGTTTCATTTTGGTTTTCCTTAAAATTGAATATGTATAACAATTTTATATATATACTTACATTCATTTTTTGATTTCACATCATATTCTTTCATGCCTAATGGTTATTTTAGATAAAAAAAATTGATCTCAACTGGGTCTGGTATGAATGTTCCCTAAATATGTGTATTTTACAGTGTAAGCTACAATTAATGGATCATATGAATGGATGATCATCTAGAATTAATTACTTTGATGTAACAAACTATACTGTATAAGTATGCAAATGAAAACACCCATACATACATAAGTTTGTTTAATATATAATTGATAGTTGTGCTGTGAACAACAGCAGATATCAATTTTGATTATGTTCTCTTACTTTAAAAGTTTTTTTTATATATATTTTAAGTTCTAGTTAATAATTCATGAATAAATTACGTAGAAAATATCCTAGTTTATGCCAATATTTATTGAGATTTAGAAGGCTTTGATTTCACATAATTCAAAGTAATGTGAACTGTTAAATAAATGTTATCTGATAGCCAATTTACTTCAAATAATTTTGTATAATATAGACTAAAAATTCAACAAAATATTAATACATATTAATTAATTTATAATTATAATTAACAACAAATTTAATTTAATTAAGTATTATCTATAATATATTTATAAAAATAAAGGATAATGAAATACTTATATTAAAATGTTTTGATCATGTTAGTTAATAGAATTAATAAAATAGAATAATAAGAATAATGATTGGCTGGAAAATGGAATAAAAAGAAGAGAAAAACCAAAAAAGTGATAGAAAGAATATATGAAAAACAGCATGGGAAGAAATTGCTTATCAGAAGCAAATGCTATGAAGAGATTGAGAATATTCTCCTTAGAAGTGGGGATCCTGAAGAAAAAGAATATCACAAATAATTTAGCAGTGTGCAATATCATAAACTCTAAAGCTAAAGTTATTTGGATCAAATTTAAGAATTAAGAGCTTTAGATTACTGGGTTGAAACACAACCTTTACTTCTGATTGTCAAATGTTACAATTTTCCATATAACAAACCATTTTAATTATTATTTTTTAAAGAATAACTGCTCATTGATTTTAGTGATGCTTTGTTAAGAATACTTTATCAGAGATTATATTTTAAAAATAGTTTTTGTATGAAAAAAATGTTAACATATTTCAAATTGTCTACTGAATTTGGAAACTGCGAGACTTGATTAAAGTATATCTTATGATAAAATATACTCAAACAATTGAAGATAATGATGATAATGTTTCTAGTGATAACAATACTTTTTAGCCACATTTTTGTTTTTCTGATTCACAGTACATTTATTGTGTAAATTAATCTCCTAAACTGAATAATAAGTTAAACATGAATACAATTATCATCACAACGAAAAATGCTAATTTACGATTGAATGCCTAAATGTAACTTGCAAAAATAGGAAGTTTTTTTATTAGCATAAAAATCTTTAAATGCCCTCTATTTTTTTTTTTTTAAATAACAGTATATTTATTTAGCTTTAAAAAAATTCAAAAACTCATTTTGGTTTATAATCCCCTGATATGTACAAGGTTTTAGATATTTTCATTCTAAGAGAAGTCATAGATAACACCCACATATAAATATCAATCTGTTATGTGCCATCAGGGTATCGACTGGAAACTTTTTTATTTAATGCATTTTAAATTAGACTACAACGTGAGAAAGAAAGAAATTTAGAATATTTATATAAAAAAGTAAAATATTAAAGAACAAAGTAATTAAAAAAACATAGAGGAAAATTATAAAAATATTTTTTCAAAGATATACAGAACCTGCTTCGGGGCAGATAACTTAAGAAGAATATTTTCTTTTACATTTTTTTTTCTCTTTGTATTAACAATCCTATTAACAAAATAATTAATTTATTAATGTCACAAACAATGTTATTAAATGTTCACATATACTTTTTCAAATTCACAAACATAAAAAAACTCCTTATAGTTTTTGGAATCATTACCAGTTTGTTTTTGTAAAAGATGAATTTATGCAATCACAGATGAATGGTAAAATCTTTAGGAGAACAAATTCGTTGTTAGCGCAGCCGCCTTGCAAGCAAGCAGTTGGTTGCAGACGGTTGCTGCGGGTTCACCTTCCGGCTGATGCTATGACATATGAACAATTTATATTCTGCATTATAAAAATTATTATATTAGAAAATGAGAAGTCATACCTTGCTCACGGGATAATCATCATCGTTGCCAACAAACCAAAGATGTCTACGTTAATAATTTTTTATTCATTCATTAGATTAAAGATTATCCACTTAATAAATAATATTTCTGTAATATATAGAGTATATGAGCACAGACTTTCACATGACCCACCACTCTCCACACTATTTCATAACACTGATACACTTGAACACATATATGTTGAACAGATAAATAATCACCAAAGAACGTATTTTATGCTAAACCAGCAATCATCAGTTGGTCCAGATTACCATCGCTACACATATATGCTATAAGTGCTCAGATATATATTAAGATAGCCAATCCTCCTACTTCAATGGACAGGCTTCAATCTACTCCACACTCCAACTCTTCAACCATCCATCCAATTGAAAATCTGATAATGGAATGCTTGGAGGCCACCCTGAAGCTGAGATTCTTGTCACACCCATGTTGACGTAAGGTCAAGTGATGATTGCTGGGTTAGCATGAAATACGTATATTAGTGATTATTTATCTTTTCAACATATATGTGTTCAAGTGTATCAGTGTATGAGATGGTCTGGAGAGTGGTGGGTCATGTGAAAGTCTGTGCTCATATACCCTATATATTACATATATAGACCCAGGTATATAATAAGCCTGTGTGTTTCAGTTATAATATTTCTGTAGTGTAATTTTCACTAAAACAGTTTCAAGAAAGGTAAGGACAAGTTTCTACCCACTTTTAACACCTTGTGAAGAAGTGTAATCATAAACATATTGCCCAAAAACATGTGAAAAAGATGCATCATCTCCAAGCTGCATATTTTGTGCTGAATCAGTACTCATCAGTTGGTTCAGATCACAATCTTTTACACATATCTTTATCATTGTTCAGTATATATATAGATAGCAATTACTACAGTTTAATCTATAAGTGTCAAACTTACATGCATTCACAATTTTGACACAAACCACTTAATGAAAGTATATTATTAATTTTTACTAATCAATCATTATATTAGAGATTATCCATTCAATGATAATATTTCTGTAGTGTAATTTTCACTGCCCCATCTCATGCAAGGCAGGGACTGTTTTTGGCCTGTTTTTAATACTTTGTGGATAGGCGTAATGATAAACATATTGGCCAAAAACATGTGAAAAAGATGTACTCATCAGTTAGTTTAGATCATGACCTTTGACACTTATCATTGTTCAATATATATATATATATAGCCAATTATTACAGTTTAATTGATACATGTCAAATTTACTGCCCTCACAACTTTGACACAAATCACTTGACAGAAGTATATTAATTATTATTAGTCAATCATTAGATTAGAGATTATTCACTTAATGAATAATATTTCTGTAGTATAATTTTCACCACACCATTCTTTCATAAGGTCTATGTTAGCTTAAACCTAAGGCCACTAAAATATATCTTGGATTCAAAAATATAGGGTATTTTTGAATTTCAGATTATTAGTTTAAATAATAAACAAGAAATAAAGTTTGTTGCTGAACATGTGAATGCAAATATGATACTCCTTAGATGTATGTATATATATATATAACTAGTGTGGTGGTTTAGATATAGCACTGCCCACTGCCACCTAGTATTCAAAAATAGCTTTACAGTCAAGTGTATCACATTGTCTGCAGAAAAAGTATCACATTTATGTTTGCAAAAAATCAACATACTGGTCCTGGCAATTGGAATATATAGAACTACATTACACTATTGGAAGATTTTGGGGATTATTTACCTTTCTCAGATGTATTTATTTATTCATGTGTTTAAAATGTTAGTATGAAATGAAAGTTTAAATAGATTTTTTAAAATAAACATTTAAATTAAAAATGTACTAGTGCATAATAAATATCATGTAGTAGATTGAAAATACATATTTTAAAAGGGTCTTATGTCAATTGTTAAAATCAAGTTTATATTCATGAAAAGTAGTCTTAGCAAATACAAAGCCCATTTATATATATGTTTGTGAATATTCACAGCCACATTTATGCTAATAGTTATTTTGTAAATTATCTTTGATGGAATATGCAATTATTAATTTTATTAATAATATTTTTATAGTAACACAAACGATTGAATAACATGCCTACAATAAAAACATGATGTAATTATAACCAAACATTGAATATTGTATAATAAAAAAATTATGTGATTTTTTTTCAACAAAGTCGTTTTACAGATTCTTTAAATAATAAGCCAATTTTTTTTTCAAAATTACTGCTGACCTTAAAACAATTTCACTATTTTCTATCTTGAAAAACTCCAATTTTCTTGTATTACCATATAAAGAAACCCTATCATATTTATCTTCTATATTCCCGACTGAGCAAAACTTTTGTTCAAATTCCAAGCAGCTTCAGGTTTATTCTTTAATACAGCCAATCTAGCTAATCTATTAGTATTAGTCACTAAATAGATATCCAAAGATAAAACATGGAAAACTGCTCAAAATCTCACCATCTGGCAATTGACAAGCCTAGTGAGGAAGTTATTCCTCTATGGGAGATTACTGGAAAAGTCTCTGAGATGCTTTGAACTATTTAAACACTGCTCTCCCTTTTTTTTTCTCAAAAAAAGAATTTTATTAACTAAATCAAAAAAGAATACAATGACAAATCAATCTTTGGACTTGAGTCTTTTGCTAATTAGATTTCTGCCAGATGGCCTGATGCTGGTAACTGAAAATCTTGGGTTGCAAATTTTTACTAGACAAGGTCTATGCTAGCCCAGGGTTCAATGTGTAGCCAGTCTGGTGCAAGAAGCCGGTCTCTATCATGAGTACTTCTTAATAGTTTTAAGAAGATATCACTGACATGGTTATTTGCCTGTCCAAAAATGTACTTGCACCTGGTGAGCTGGACTGCAAAAGTGAGGAAAATGGATGTTCTGATGGTTGAAAATATGCCCGTCTTGATGGCATTTTGAATGCAAAGCGTGTTTCTATATTCTATTGAAACTTTTTGGTGGATGAAAGTTCTGAGTGGGCTAAGAAATGGGCAGTCATGTAGGACATGGGCAGTTCAATCTGGGAAAAGATTAATATGTTCAGTAGAACGGCTTTGCCAGGCAATGACAAAGTAACCCTGGAAAGAGTGTTTACAATGTTATGGATTTTCTCAAGGATAGCATTTTGTATCTCTTTTGACATGGCCAACCTCGACTTGAATATAGGAAAGCCCAAGAACTTTTGAGGTCGAGATGTAAAAATGGAGGGATTATTTTCCCTGATGTGATCCTCTACATGAAACATTTTTGTTATAGTTGATATGCAGGTTTAGTTTTTTTAGTGTTTTTCAATAATGTGCAGGAGAGGCTGAAGATGTTTTTGTTCTGGTAGAAAGATTGATACATCATCAACATAAGAGATGTGATGACACTGCTCTCCCTTTTCCTTAAATTATAACAAATGCACAAAAAGCAATAAAAATATTATGAATGACATATAGTGTAAATCTTTGTTTTGCCTATAGCTTGTTTTTATTTTACTTTTCCTCTTTTTATTTTTATTACATTCTTTCTTAGGTTTTTAAGCATCTTTGAATGAGACATTTCTTTAAAATACTTGGAAAAAAATAGTAATGAGACTAATTGTAAATAATGAATACATGCCCTATATGGATTAATACAGTGGTGGACCACCTATGTTACTTCCAGTCCTCAAACTTCTTATGAATTCCCAAGCAATAAAATGTTTCATTATTTACTTAATTAATATATGATATACAATAAACGTATTTCTTTCACCATTCTTTCAAAAAATAAAAATCACCATTTTTGATTTATCCCAGATATGAAAAAAGGCTAATGGTGTTATTTCTTGGAAGTTCATAAGATGTTTGAGCACCAGAAATGATCATGGGACATTCTGATCCCAAGTTTGAACACTCTACAAACTGTGCCAAACTGCACAGGACAAATGCTAATGGCTTTATTACTTGGGAGTTCATGAGGTTCGAGCACCAGAAATGATCATGGGACATTCCGATCCCAAGCTTGGACACTCTATAAACTGTGCCAAACTGCACAGGACAAATGCCAATGGCTTTATTACTTGGAAGTTCATAAGACGTTCGAGTGCCACATTTGCAAGCACCAGAGTTGATCATGAGATCTTCCAATTCTAGGTTGGATGTTCTACTAAATAAAAATTAAATAATCAAGTGATTATAATTTTTTTTTTCTCATGTGTTATAGCATCGACCGGAAAGTCAACCCACTAACCAGGGACAACTGCTTGTAAGGCAGCTGATCTGACCTCTCGACCACCAATGCTTGATTATAGTTAGTTGCTCAGGAAATCATGTTGTATCTGGGAAGTAAAAGTGACAGTTTGAGCTTCCATCGTAAAATATTTAGCTTTCAAGGTTATTCCAATGCATAAATTGCAGAGATCGGTCTAGACAATTAGAACATGAAGAATTAACATCATCAATATTGTTTATCATTACATTAAATATATAAAAATCTTAAAAAGCATCCAATGTATTTAGTTCTAAATTGTGGAAAAAATAATTACATTTTACTAATGATAAATTTAAAAACAACAATAATTTAGTAAGTTTAAGAGCAAAAGGACATTTTAATACTGAAACCGAATCCAATTACCTATAATTTTAAATACCCACATTTAAAAATGACACTCTCCTTTCAATAAAGATAGCATAGGTGATACATCTAGGCATAGAACCTATTCTTTAAATAAACCAATATTCATTGATTGTACTTGAATTTAGGACTTGTATTTCATTATTATATCATTAGTTATTACATATTTACTAACTATTAAGAATCAGTGGTGTACGAAGTTAAAAAATGAGAAACTTTTCTCCAATGCTGCCTAATAGGATAGTGGTGGCTATGGTTATTAAAGAACCAAAGACACCAAAATGTATGGGTACTGAACTGAGTTCAAATATATATTACTATATAAGCTAATGAGCTTGAATTGAAAATATTGTGTTTTCAATTTTATTCTCATAAATTTTGTAGTTGAAATAAAAGTTGGTTTCTGAAGGGTTGCATTAGATCATAAGATTTAGGTGAAGTGCTCTTTGATCCAAGGCTTCTCACTGATGAAAGCCACAAGCTAGAAACTAGTCTGGGGTTATTGGATGAGTAGGCACTAAATAGGAATTTTATTCTGGCATCCATTGATAACCTGGCTTGCACTGAGTGGCACCACTATATGGAGAATTTTGCCTGTTTTAATAAGTTATGAGCAAGCATAAGAAATGGTGATCATGTGATGTTTAGTGGCTAAACTTTCCTCCCCTTTGATATATAATGTGAACGTGTGTAAATAATAAACTGATTTAAAAATCAGGTTTAAAAATACGATTCAAACACTGCCAATAAATCTTGGTTATTTAAAGAATAAACTCTAAGCATAGGCAGACCACATAGGCTTTAAAACATTTATTGATGAGAATGCATATCCATTTTATAACACAAATATGAAGAGTAATTTCCTTCCACAATATTTCATATATAAATCACTATATTATTTATTATTATATATACATATAAAGAATCAAATGGCATGATTGCTGAAGATTTTTTAAGAGTTTAAGTGGTAGAAGTGTCAGAACTGAATTACGATCCATGAATCTGGAAGTTCAGAGCCTACTATTCTAACCACTGCACCAAACCAAGCAAGGAAACTGGTCCTTCCTGCATTTGTGACAATAGTTGTTTAATGTGTCAAATGTGTTATTTATATTTGACATCATTGAAAACTTGAGAGTGAAGTGGAGATGGGCTGGACAAATTGCTAAAAGAGATAATAATAGATAGAAAGTTGAAATCTTAAATGAGATTCCAAGAGATTGTAGAAGACCTAGAAAGAGACCATATGTGAGATGCATGGATGAAATAAGAAAGTGTTCTGGGATTATGTAGAGAAAAAAGGCTAGAGATTGAACTCGGAAAGACCTCCATCCTGCAGTGCATTGATAATTTGTGATTATTGGTTTATTAATTAATTTTATTTAAAAGAAGTATGTGAGGGATCAGAGTGACTTGAGGTCAACATGGGCATTTTAACAATATTGGCATCAGCATGGGATTTGAGAATTCTATCATCAGATTTTCAATGGTATGGATGGCTGAAGAGGTGGAGGTTGGAGTGGGTTGAAGCCTGTCCATTAAAGTGTAAGGATTTTCTTTCGTTATACAAACTGAGCACTGATTATATATATACGGGAGATGGTAGTCTGGACCAACTGATGATTGCTGGTTTAGCATGAAATATGTATATTGCTGATTATTTATCTTTTCAACATATATGTGTTTGAGTGTATCAGTGTTATGAGATAGTGTGTATAGTGAAGGCTTGAAGATCTGAGTTCAAATCCCTACATTTAAAAAAAGTAAGAAATCTAAAATTGTTATATTTTCGGAATATACATATATATATATATTCAACTGACCAAATGGAGACTTGTTTATTTCTTCAGTGACAAATCAATACAGAAAACTTTACCATTCAAGACCAATTACACTTGCCACTGAACTGCTAAGCACATTTGCTCTTTATTGCCTTAAAACTGCAAAGTCTTAGGTTACAAAAGGTTTTTCTTTGAAGTTTTTAAATTGCATAACCGTACTGATTTTATTTTTCTCTATGCACTTTGAGAAACTTTTTAAAAAATGAAATAAAAGTGAGCTCTAATATATGTTATATATAATAGAAATACAAAAGGTAGGCCTACAAATATATCAGTTAGTAAAATATGTTTCTTAAATTAACGTGTAGAAAGCCAAAAATATATAAAAAATAATATAAGAAAATAAAAGAGATCATATGTGGAAATGGACAACATATATATATATATATTCAAAGAAATGACGCCTCTAAAAGTTATATTTAAATAATATGCAACGACTCATAGCATGTCAATGAGATTTTGAATATTATTTACATAATTATATTTGAAAGTAACTTTGATTTAAATACAGTTACTTAATATTAAGTGAAGTAAATGTTTTTAATATTATGCATATAATTATGATTTGGAAATATGATTTTTTTCTACAATACAGGCTTTTTCATACCAGCACTTCTATATGTAATATATAGGGGTTTGAACTCAGACATTAAACATGACCCTCAACTATCCATGCTATCTCATACCGCTGATACACTTGATCACACACATATTGAAAAGATAAATAATCACCAATATATGTATTTCATGCTAAACCAGCACTCATCAGTTGGTCCAGATTATCATCTCCACATATATATACAATCAAAGCTCAGTTTATATTAAGATAGACAATTTTCATATTTTAATGGATGGACTTCAAACCACTTCACCCCACAACTCTTCAGCCATCCATTTCACTGAAAATCTGATGATGGAATGCTCAAAGTCCACCTTAGTGCCAACCTTCTCATCCTACCCATGTTGACCACAAGTCACTCTGACCCCTCATGTACAGGATATAATCCATTTACATACATATATGAGGAATGGGAAGACCTTAAAACACTATATTTTGAAATATGTTTTTTCTACAGTTTAATCAAATAAAAATATTTCATATTTTTTTAATATTTCCATATGTAATAAATTAGCTAAAAGATAATTTAAATAATCAAGAAATTTTTACTAGCGGAGTGTCAAGCTGTAATTCTAAATAGAAGGCAATCAAACCTTCACATATGCACCATATTATAATGTTTAATTAGTGATATTAAATATGAGTAAATTCTCGATCTAAACCACAAGATAAAGACCTTGAAAAAGATAAGAATGGCCATCATATTTTCATACTTAAATGCAATTAATTATATATGCAAATCTTAAGCATTTTAGAATGAGAGCATAAATATATTAAATTATTCACTTGACTTACATTTCTTTTTTATATCCTATTAACGCTTGCGAAATATTGAAACTTTCTATGCATCAATATTCAAGGGATTTTTACTAATTCTAAGGAGAAAGCAATCAAACTTCCACACGTGTGCTATACTATAATATTCAATTAGTGATGTTAAATATGAGTAAACTATCCTTCCAAGTCACAAGATAAATTCTTTGAAAAGATAAGAAAAGCCATCTCATCTTCATACCTAAATGCAATTATATAGGCAAATCTTAAACATCTTGGGATGAGAATATGAATACATTAAATTATTCCACTCTAATTCCAAGATGCTTAATGCCTACATAATTGCATTTAGATATGAAGATAAGATGGCCATTTTATCTTTTCAAAGTTTATATCTTGTGACTTTGATCTCAAGAGTTTACTTAATACTTACATCATTAATTGAATATTATAGTACAGAGGATGTGCAGAGGTTTGATTACCTTCTTCTAAAAGATAACCATAATATTTAATTGCCCTATATATTTTAACTCAATGATAGAGTGCTAGATGTAGAGCAAAAACTTCTTGGATCAAAGCACAACCCATCTACCCTTATGCACAAATATCATATAATATCCTGAGTAACAATAAATCATTCAATTATATGCTTAATATAACATTTAACCAATAAAATATTTGCTTTAATTCTTGATTATCATATACATCAATTTAAGATTCTTTATGTTAATAAACATGAATTTAAAATACTATTCTGTATTGGCATTTCTTTACAAATAAAAACATCCGTTAAATAGCTTACTGCAGCACTAAGGTTTTCCAATAGCTTTCCATAGATAAACAGTAAAAAATATATTATTTATCAATTTGTCAATTATAAGATAAGAATTTTATAGCTTTTTTCATCTTGGTTTTATTCTCTAATTAAGAATATCTGGATCTTCATTTATCAAACAATAATGGATGATTAAAATGGTTGGCTAAGGATTAGTGATATGTAAATAAAAATCCTACGCCTTATTGGAACCAGAACAAAATTATATGTTTACACAATTCTGATTGTATACCCAAGTCATGGGTGTGGCAGAAGGATAGGCCATTATTATGCCACAAAATCCTACATATATATATATACACACATTACATGGAGATATACTAAATTTAAAAAGACAAAAAAACACATATATAAAATTCCAATAATAGTACTAGCAATAAAATAGACTTTGCTATCAGAACATGTGACAAAGACTATAAATATTGAGCTAAAAACAGGTTTTAATCAACAAGAGTGAGAAAAAGCATAAAAAAGACATAAATAAATCAAGATCATATGTCAGAAGAAAAAAGAAAAACAAGAAAAATCTCTGTAGAGTTGAAGAAAAAGCTAAGAGGATGATAAACTTCACATATTATTGTCTTCAATAATCCTTTAAAACTAAAGATTTTTTTTTTTTGTGTGTGTGTATGTAAAAACCACAACTAATAATAAATATAATCATAATGAAGAATATATGTATAAACAATCCTGACTAAAACTATTGAGCCATCTAGTGGCACAAAGATGATTATATACATACTGTAGCATCCAGTAGCACAAAGGCTATTAGTGTGTAGGAACAAAGCTATATTAATCAAAACAAAAGTAGTTTCTATTTTTTTACTTTGGCTAACATTGATTATTTTGCTCCTGCACTAATTCAAAAACTTTAATAAAAATGTAATTATTAGTATAAAAAAAAAAAAAAAAATTCTAAATGTAAAGTATGCATGTTATTAGCAGATATATTTTGTAAAGTTTAAAAACAGAAAATGTATACTATCCTAAAATTTAAATATATATATTTGATTTCATTTGTAATAAAATTTTAAGAAAGACCTTGTTGCTAAGCAAGCGTTGTTAGATGAGAGGTCAGCGCAGCCATCTTGCAAGCAAGCAGTTGGTTGCAGACGGTTGTTGTGGGTTCTCCTCCCAGTCGATGCTATGACATATGAAAAAAAAAGTAGGTGGACTGAAGATAATTCCCCATGCAGATTGTCAATTTAAATATAATTTGAAATATAAAAATAAAATTAAAAGAAAAAAAAAAGGTTGTTTATCAAAAAGCAGCTGTGACGAATTAAATTGCTAATATAAGGCTGTGACAGTCACATTTACTTGATATTATTTTTCTGTGAAGAAATTAATTGATCATGAGATATTTAAAACTGGAATCATCGGTAGCATGAAAGCAGAAAGAATCACAATAGCTACTACCAAACCATAATAAGTTCATTATCAATTTTATTCCAAGCTATGGAAGCCATTAAAGGCTGCTGTGAAGTATTATCCATAATGGGATAGAAGTTTGGTATGTTCTGTTTGTCACTGATCATGCTATGGCTGAGTGTTAAAATGTTGCTCTGACCAGTTAAATCACACCCAATTCCTAGTTTGTTGCCATTATTCACCTATAAAATGACCACCATATTTGTACTCATCTGCAGAAGTATCTCCAGATGATTCAATAGTGTGAATGTAAAGAGAAGAAAATCTACATTCAAGAACATCAAGCCGGCATGGAAAACTTCTAACAAAATTAAAAGAAACATATATAATGAGTGTATAATTGAACTGAATCTAAAAATACTGGCAAGATATTTTTTTATAACAATAAATAATTAATTAATTACCAAAGGACTTTCCTAAAATATGTAAAAGATCTACCAATATTTTATTAAATAGATTTAAATTTAGACATTTTAAAAATTGTATGACATATTTCTTTCTTTTAAACTATTTTTTGTTATTTATTACTTTTATTCATTTATAGAATGTGTTGCGCAGAGGCAAAACGAATTGTAACTGTGTTTTTAAAATTATTGTTAGAATTATTAAATATATTTTAAAAAAGACATCACTAGCTTCTTTCCATCACTTTATACCTTTTTGCACTTAAGAGCACATTCTATAATACTGACCAGGTGGCGGGCACCATTTATTTTTTCAACCAGGTAGCAGGCACCATTTATTTTTTTAATGTATATTTGTAGTTGGATATTGTTAATAATACACATAATGTACAAAAAAATATTTATTTCAAAAATAAAATTTTAATATATAATTAATGTTTATATTTTTACACTGTAAAAGTATAGTATGGCTTACAATTTGATTACAATATAATACAATAATTTATAAGAAATGTTAAAAATTAAATTTATTTGTATCAGATAAATAATTTTTAATTGTGTTCGGATAGCGGTGGGCACACGTAAAATGGTCTGCGGGCGCCATGGTGACCACGGGCATAGGGTTGGGGACCCCTGCTTTATACTAATCTGTCTTTTAAAATATAATTGCCAAAAACAAGCAACCCATCCTTCAATGATAAAGAAAACTATAATCAGCTAAAGAGAACGTGCCAGATCGCTTCCTCTTTATTAGTAAGATAGCATATTATTAATTTACATTAATTCTGGTGTCCAAAACAATAAGCTGTTTTAGGTAGGAAATAAACTCTTACAAATATTATTTTAATGAATTTCAGCCTAGAGAAAGGATCAGATAATCAGGAAATGTAACTGGGTTTTCTCCATGTAATCAGACATGTTTACGGTTATATATTAGAAACAATAGTTTGACTATCATATAAATAAAGAAAGGAAATTTGTATTATAGTAGATTTTAAATAATCCCCAAAATATTTTGGTACATGGTCATTTCATCATGCAATGGTACACTATATATGTACATAAAACTAATTGTGACTCTATAGATGCATTTTTTATGCATATAGCAAATATTTCTTTTTTTTTTTTATCTTTATATTACAAACAATAAAAGCAATACAAGTTATAGACAAAAAAAATTAAACAATATTATTGACTCATTCTAATTTCTAATAAATGGAATTACATATTTGAGAATCATTTGTTAAAAGTTTTTGATCTACATTTGATCTATATTTCAAGTTGAGGATTACTGCTGGATGATGTTTTGTCCTATTTTCATTTCTGTTTAAAAATTAATAAGAATGAGTTCAATAAATACCTAGAAAAAAGGTTGCTATATACACTGAATTCTACAATTAGGTAAAAGATAATTATAATCTGTTTAATAATATTATTTGATCATTGACCATATTTGTCTGATGCATGGTATTCAATGTAATTTGTTCTCATATCTCATCTTTATAGCAATAATCAAAATTGAACAGTATATGATATTTATAGCTATGTTAGGCATTTTTCTTTATGCTCTATTTTCTTCTACTGTCTTCAATTCATTAAGATAGTGCAGATCTCGATCATTTTAGACTTCTCATTTCATAGTTCATAGATCATCTCTTCACACTTAACTTTAACAATATGATTAATATGTTTGGATAGCAGCATTTCCACCTATTATTTACCTACACAACAATATTTTCCATTTTTAATCTTGATTTTCTATCAATCTTTTTTTTTCTGAGTTAATAATACCATAATTATTTAGATATAGCAAATGTTAATATATCAACTCTAAATCTCTTTTGGCAAAAAACATTGTTTAATAAACAATAACTGTGCATTTGCCAGTGAATAATACTTTGTAAATTTGAAAGTGCAATATATTTTATTTACTATGTAATAAACTGAGAAGTTTATGCGCACTCGTAGAATTTTTTTTTTAAAGTATAAATTACTGGATCTTTATTTAACTTACTAACATGTGTAAGATCTTCAAGTAATATCTTAAACTTTTGAAGATAAAAATGTAAATATAACCTGAATCTGGGTAAATAAAAGACATGAGTGTAATGATGTCATATTCACATACTATGTTCACACTCTAGAATTCAAATACAAGTGCTCAGTTCAAAACTAATTAGTCATTCAATTTTGTTCAGCAAATGAATATATTCTCATCTAGAAAATAAAACAAGGATGAACTTTAATTCCTTATAACTTGGCAATTTGTAGATATGATGAATATGCCTATGCCTGAAATAGGCTGTTTTATGTTTTCCCTTTTATGTTTAAATATTTTTAGCAAAGTCTAAAAATTAGCAGTATGAGTTTGAAGATAACTACTACATTGTCATCTAGTGTCATTAGGAAATTTAAGCTAGAATACAACCTATAAGAACAGATAATAATACAGTATACAATAGACATGTAATCTAGGTATTGTGACACCATGTGGAAATACAGGGTTGTACCTGGAATAATGAGCACCAGTATGTGAACATCAACTATCCTAAATTGGTTAGCCATTGGTAACCCTGCAGAAAATTGGGGTTTAAACCATGAGGAATTTGAGGAATTGTATTTTAAACCTCAAGTTAAAAAAAATAAAATTTATAAAGACCAAACTAAATAGAAGGGTTGGAAGCATACTCCTCAGGTTTGATAATTTAAAAAAAAAAGTTTAATTAATGGGCAAAATAAAATTGTTTTCCAATACATATTTTATTATGGGTTTTTATTTAACTCAATCATTGTAAAATTCCCATATGATAGTAGGAAAATTCTCAAGCATTAAATATATTTAAGTGTATTTTTTTAAAACAAAATAGAAAGTAAAAGAAAGGGAAGTGCAAAAATAGGATTTTAATAATTTTGTAAATTTTAATTTATCAGAGTTGTTTTCTTTTCTGTATTTCTATTTACTGAAAAAAAATCAAATCAATGCAATTAACAGATTATCTTATTGTTTTTTTGCATGATTTGATTTTTAATTATAAAGGAATGTCAAGAATTTTATGTTGTTAAATTCTTGTTCTTGTTTTTAATCTATGATTAAGGAGACAATTAACTGAATAATTGTAGTTAAGAATTTTTTTTAATTGGTTGTCATAAAAATGATAATGTAAGAGACAGATTGTAATTAGCTTGTGGGCAAGATTATTCTAAAAAAAAATATATGTGGGGGTATGAATTAGTGATTATACCAAAGTGTTTGGAGAGAGGTTATTGCTAACTTAACTGTTGAAAAAAAAACAGTCAAATCTTAATTTTGCTGCTGAAAAAGATAGAAGAAATTATTCCTAACCTAGCTGTTGAAGAGAGAACAATCGAAGCTTTATCAGCTGACACAAAGCTATTGAATAAAATAGCAGTTTTTTTGTATCAAGCTTTAACATACTATGAGGTTAGGATTAAAAATGGTTACTATAATAAAAACCATGTGCTAAATCCAGCTAAAAGCTAGGAATCACCTTCCTTCATGTAATCTACCTTTACTGGAAGAAAATGTAGAGAAGGTAAAACCACTTTAAGCAGTCTGCAACCTTTCCTTCAACTAAGAGCAATGAGTCTGTTTATATCTGTCTCACCTGGAAATTCAAGAGAACCAAATGGACAAATTTTGCTATTTTTCAAGTACCTGGAATTGATACAGATCAAGAAAGGGACACCTTAACCATGTCATGTCTAAGAAGCCTTAAAGCCATGGCTATAGGTATTATTTTTTAGTTGCAAGGACTCCATCACTAAAGCCATGGCTATAGGTATTATTTTTTATTATGTGTGCACACTATTTTTTTTATTAATAGAAAAAAAATTTTTGGTTTCATAAATGTAATGTTTTTTTTTCTCCCAATTTGCCCTCTGGGCAGAATCAAAGATTGCTATCTTTGATTTCTGAAAATATTTAATAAACTCTTAGTTATTCTTAAAGAAATCATCTAATGAATTGAAAGTTAACCCATGACTAAAAATTAATTGATAGGTTAATATAATTTTATCACATTGTATATTTTTTTTATGATGAAATGGATGTTTGGAATTATCTACTATCATGTTATTTTTTGTTGTTATTAATTAGATATTAAATAATTTTTTAAAAAAATATTCTTTCTAGTCTTGATTACTTTATTCTATCCAATTCCTGTTTCATGAAGTGCAGTGGGTGTGACTTTATATCATGACAGCTTATTTTCTAAGATTTAGTTTTTTTTCTTGATGATCCCAATAAAACTAGTTATTTATAAGTAGGGGAAACCCATAAACTGATTAAGATTATTTATAATCAACTAATTTATTTATTTCCTTCTTGCTCACAGTAATAAATTATAGAGTTCTTACTGGGGGGGGGGGTATATTTAGTGTATGGGCATCCAGATGATGATAATGATTTCTGGGTTGCTGCAAAGAGAATATTCTTCAAAGTCCATGCACTATCTTTTATTTAATTTGGTCTTTATAAATTTTATTTTTTTTAACTTGAGAATAAAAATACAATTCCTCAAATTCCTCATAGTTTAAATCCCAATTTTCTGGAAAGTTACCAATGGCTAACCAATTATGGGGAATTGATGTTCACATATTGGTGACTATTACTCCAGGTATGATCCTGTATTTCCATGTAGCATCACAGTATAAATATTTTATTTAAAACACAATTTTATTTACTATAGTTTGATTACCTACAATCAACTAATAAATTTATAATTTAGATTAAAATAGTAGACAGTTTGAAATTTTGGTGACAACTTTTGCAAATATGATGGAAAGCAAGAAAATGCACAAGACAATAGTTGAACAGAGCAGATTAAAAACTTGTTTGAGGAAGATAAAATACTGGATTGAACTCATTCTGAAATATCATAAACAAACAGATTCCTTACAAAAGTGTATAAGGATCGAAAAGATTCACGATGAAAGAAGAAGAAATGAACAATGTGGATGGAGTTCAGTATAAAAATTATGAATAAGCCTTTGGATAGCTTAAAATGAACAGTGCAGTCTGGAGAATATGATCTACAGAAATCAATGTTGACTTAATCATAATTAATAATAATAAAAAGATTTAAAATCATAGAGTATATAATGTTTCACCTCATTAGGTTGGATACCATAACACTGAAATACAGAATATGGGCATTATACAATCTAGTCATAATAGATCATATTGCCTTAATAAACAACAGTGACTGTGGCCGGTTCAGTAAGAAATTGCATTGATCTCCTGATACTTTGGTTAATTGTGTGCTGAGCTTTAAAAACATGTTATGAAGTGAACATCGGTCTTTTGCAGCAGGTATAAATATGAAACCATACTCTTGTATGTTCATGGTACAATAAAGTATTGCTACATGAATGTAGCAAAAGTAATTTTTAGAGCAAGTTATCTTGTTACAAGTTTTAGTTGTTTCTTTATGATACATCTCAATATTTATTTTAATACCTGGGTCTTTTTTTTTTTTTTACAAATATATTAATTTAACGATCCCAAATATGTTTTACATTATACATATTATTTCAATTTAATATTATTGTGACTACCAATATTAATTGTCATGTTTTTATAGTATTTTTAAATGTTGCCATTAAACCACAACTTTTTTTTTTTTATAGTAAAGTAATTTAGTGTTTAAAATTAGAATCTTAACAAATTGACATATCAAATTACTTTTCATCATCTTTTGAAAAAGTAACTTCTTTTCCTAGTTACTATTAAGTACTGAAAATACTAACACTTTAGAATGATTATTCTATAATTAATTAGTAAAAAATTGAATTGATCCTTATGTCTCTAATCTCACCACATGACATTACTCTGTTGCCAAATTTAATACACAAATAATTTGAATCTTGTCTTAGCTGATTAGAATAGGAATTATTGCAGACAAAATAAATATTAGTTGAAGGTTTAAAATCTTTAAAATAATCATAAAAATATTTACATGTCAATTAAACATTTGTGATACACATAGAGAGATTTGTGGTTCAGACAATGTTTTAGTTTAATCATTACAAAATATATCTTTAGCGTTTTGGTCATTGCTTTTTTTTTGAATCTGTGGTGATTTATAAATGAGTGCTAATGTTGATAAGTGGGAATTCATATTATAAATAATATCGTAGAAAAGAACAAACAGGTGTTAATGACATTGTTGTAAGAATTAAAAGACAAGTGGAGTTGGGCTGGATATATTGCTATAAGACATGATAATAGACAGATAATTGAAATGTTAAACTGGATTATAAAGAGATTGTAAAAGATTCAAAAAGAGACCACATGTGAGATGGAAGGATTAATAAAGTGTGCAGGGGTGATGTAAAGAGAGGATAGAGATCTGAGAAGATGGATTGAACTGGGAGAGACCTTCATACTGCAGTGGACTGATAATGGTTAATGATGATGAATGATGATCATAGAAAATAAAATAACTCATATTATTCCCTGGGAAAAGATTATTGACATATCTGTAACAAACCATCAGCTACAGCAGCCATTCATAAATGAGTAGTAGTAGTAGCAACAGTAGTAATGGTTATAGTAGTAGTAGTAATAATAGTAGTAGTACATTAGAATAAATTTTGTACTGATTATCCAAACTAATTTGTGAACCATGATTATGTTCAGATGTGGGACATGATCATCAATTATTGTGTTTATACGATATTTTGCAATGCTGTCTTTTAACTTATTCTTCAGAAGAATTTTTTTTCTAAAATACTTCAGTGATGATTGTTAAATATTAATAAAACACATTGATGAAAACCCAGAAACAAATAGAAATAACTTAGAAATCCAAATCCCAACTTAAAACTGAACCACCCTAATACAGACTTATAAAAGGTTAATCGGTTTCTATTTTAATTCTTCACCTATATTATAATTTGAATTATAATGAAGGATATTAATAAAAGTCACAATGACAGCTCTTCAAATATTGTACAAAGTTATCTCTTACATATTAAAATCAAAATTAAAAAAAAATGGCAGCATTATTCGATTTATACTAATTGGTATTTAAATTTTCACGTTAATTTGTTTTAGATTCATTACTGTCTTTCAATCATATTACAATAAACAATATATATACAAATCAAACAATGAATTTTAAATTTGTAATTACTTTTACGAAAACATTTTACACTTTTATAATAAATTTTAAAACATTAATTATAATTTTAATTAGCAAAATAATCAATCAATCATGCAAGTTGTGGAAAATATTAAAAAAATGTAAATTCAATTTTTTTTTCTAATAATGGAAATAACCCTTAATGTATAAAATATATTCGAAGCCCTCTGAAGGTTTGCTCAGTGGTAGAGACGAATTTATTCAAGAACTAAACATTACTGTATTAAAGACAACTTGTCATTTCTGATGCTTAAATGTCACATGACATCCCAAGCAACTCATCATTTTATTATTTAACATATCAGAAGTGAATGCATTAGCACTGCCTCAAACGCAATGTCTTTTTTTAAAAGTACAGTTTATTTTTAATTTATATTGTATGAATATAAATATCTTCAAATTATAACATGTATCATCTGGGAAATCAAAGTTTTCTTTGTATCCTCTATAATTTTTATATGATTCAAAAACATACACACACACACACAAAGAAAAATGAAAATTCTTTCAACTAATAAGAGTAAACATTAAAAATGTCAAATTTTAAATAAATAGAGTTTTCATTTTAAGAGAACACATATCAATGTTAATACGCGATACTAACATGTATACATTACACATACGCGACACTTTACCTCGTTATAAATCTGTTGTGTGTGTGTATGCGCGCGAGTTTACTCCAGCGTTTAATATTACGTTATTTTCATCACAACCTTTTTATTTTGTTTTTGATTATTTTTTTGATTTCTCCTGAATTTTCAATGTTCGGCCTTTTGTTATTTAGATTAATTTCAGGGTTTCTTATATATAAAAACAAACATTTATAATAATAAATATATTCAGGATATTAAAATTTATTATACTCATACGTTTTATGGATGTGTATATACTTACAAATATCAAAAACACTTTATAATATACTATTAAAAATCTTTGAATTTTTATACGATACTATAAAACGCATCTCAACTACGACCCAAATATAAAAAGATTAAAATATTGGTAAATGTATAAAAATAGAAAATTCAATAAAAAATACAACTAAAAAAAAATTATGATATATTATTTAAAAAAACAATCTCCAAATTAGATTATAACCTTGTATAATAATAGATAAAAACATAATTCTATCATATACTATTCAATAATCTACTTGGGCTGTAAATTTATTTACTTCATCTATTTAAGAATATAATCTAAAAAGATATATTCTCACAAAGCTAACTGTGATTACTTGATGAGTTTCCTTGGTACTAGTACATTCTACTGATGAATACTACACTCTAGTGACAGATTAATATGAAATCTGCCCAAAGTTTCATGATCTATTACTAAATAGCACTATAACAATGGAAGACAATATTTAATAAGTGCAAAATAATAAAAATAATAATTCATAATAAATTAAATGATGATAATAGGTATATCAATTATAACCATAAATAAATAAGGTTTAGAAAATGCCAAATATATCATCTGTACAAAAAAAAAAAACAATAAAAAAGGTTTAATACATATCATAAGTGCTCGTGATATCAACTTCATCATCATCATTTTCAGATATTATCAGTCCACTGCAGAATGATCTATCCAACTTCAATCCTCACATCATCTGAAAATACTTCCATATTTCATCCATCCATTTCACATGTGGTCCCTTTCTAGGTCTTTTACAACCTTTTAGAATTCAGTTTAAGATTTCAATTGTTCATCTGTTATTATCTCTTCTAGTAATACATCCAGACCAACACCATTCCAGTTTCTTAATTCTTTCATTGATGTCAGTAACACCTGTTTGTACTCTTACCCATGTATTTCATTTTCAATCTCTTCTTGTTACTCTTAATATGCATCTCTTCATACTTCTTTGAATGGTCTGAAGTCTCTATATTTCTCTTCTGTTAAGTGTCCAAGTTCAGATCCATAAGTAAGAACTGATAAAATATTTAACCTTTTTTCAAACATATAGGTATATTTTCTTTTAATATTAAGTTATTTCAACCAAAAACACCCTCACCAAGTTTAATTCTATGATTAATTTTAACCATTATGTTTTTATCTGTAGCAATAATCTGATCAAGATATTTGTAGCTGTTAACTTCTTCTAACTCATCATTATCAATCTTAATTTTCTTCTTAGTCCTTTCATCTAATAACTATTGTAACATTACATGAAGTCCTAAAGCATTATTTGAAAAAACAATTACATCTGCAAAATCTAAATGATTTAAATAATCTCCATTTACTTTTACTCCTTTAGCTTCCCATTTTAATCAACAAAATACTTCTTGTAAACTGCTCAAAAAAATATCTTTACATATTACTAAGAATTTCATTGAAATATACAATAAGCAAGTTTTGATTTTAATTTTGCCATAAAATTTTCTTCTGACTGGAAAAATTTTCAAAATTGTATTTCTCCCTTTTTAAAAAAAGACTTTACATTTGGATTTCAACAAGAACAACCTAAGAAGTCTGTGAACCAATGTTGGATCCATGTAATATTTTTGATGATTTGCATTGGAATGACATAACCCTTTCACATTTAAATTTATGTTAATCAGCTATTCATCTCAGTGTAACATTGAACTGGGCACAAACTCCTTTTCAATAATGGAAAAAAGGTTGGCCCTGTACATAAAAGTAGTAGCAATCGGAACCATTTCAAACCCAAACCACAATTATCTATGCAACAAGATTAAGCAATAAACTGATGGCCATGAGACTTATACAAGTAAATGAAAATGAAAGTAGCTCAATGTAATTCACTACTGTCATAACTTCCAATATTGAATGCTTTCTGCTAATATCATAAAAGAAAATATTCATAGTAGATCATACTAAACCATGAAACTTATAGTTAATGGTTTATTAAAGCAGCACTGGATAGTTAAATATTCAATTACAAACTAAGAATTAAATAGTTAATTAGCAAGGCTAAAAGATGATTAAAAAAATAAATTTCCTTAGAAATAATCAACAGCTAGCTGCCTGAAAAAAATAATGTACTGAAGCTTCATAGATAAATGTATAAATTTGAACTTGGTAATCAGTATATTACAAGATAAAAATTTTACTCTTCTGCTAATCAAATGAACTGGAAGATTGGAAATAACACAATTTAAAATTTTTATTCCCATTTTATTTTTCAAAACAATTTTGCAAAAAAATAAACCAGTGTGTAATTTATAAATGTTTCTAATTTTTGTTTTATGTGTAACATTGTTTTTATACTTAATTAAAACAGGTAAAACTCTCCATACAGTAGTGCCATTTAGTGCAAGCCAGAGTAATCAATGGATGTCAGAAGGTTTGTGCATAAAATCCCTTTCCTACTCATTCAATGAAAGCCACAAGCCAGAAACTAGTCTGGGGATATTGGATGAGTAGGCACTAGATATGAATTTTATGCACAAACCTTCTGGCATCCATTGATTACTCTGGCTTGCACTGAGTGGCACCACTGTATGGATAATTTTGCCTGTTTTAATAACAGTTATGAGCAAGCATAAGAAATGGTGATCATGTGATGCTTAGTGGTTTATTTTTATATGTATATGCTAAACTTAATGTTATTGATGCCTCATATTTCAATTATTGAACTCATCTCATTATGATAACAATGTAATTTGGCACACTGTAATATAATTACAATAATTTTTTGGATTCATTTTGCAGGCAAATCCATCCTGGACTCAAAATGCAGTCTATAAGTTTTCCATAACTGTGAAAAGCTATCTTCCAATATTATAAAGATGAACATAGGCTCAGAAACCATAAGAGTATGACACTTCTCCTACCAGAGATAAAAATCACATTATATTTCATTCATATCTTCTATTGTAATTGTAAGTGCAATGATATTCTTCTAACTAATCCAAGTTAACTTAAGTTTTTGCTAATAATGGCAGATGCTCTTTTATTGATCACCATCATTAGATGGATAACTTAATTGCAGGCTGATGATCTGTTTGCAATAAAAAAGATTCAATTACTAACCTTATCTTGGAGGCACTGACCACTAATGATGAGTCTCTTTGCCCAAAACTCATAATAAACTAATAATGTGCTAATAAATTGAATTGGATGAAAACTAATTGGATAAACAAAGATATATGCATATAAAGAGAGCTTTTCTGAAGAATTTTCTAGTGAGTTTACTATCAATTAAGATATGAGATTATAAGCAATTTCTGATTTGTTTAATCTACCAAATATTGTTAATAAACATTTCAGCATGCATGAATTTACTATATTACTATGCTTATGCAAAATGACCATCTGCATTAGCTGACTCAGATGTTTGTAGGGATTAATAATCTAGAACATTCCAAAGCAAGGTTGAGATCAACTACATCTCAGACATAAGAACAGACTTATTTATATAAATCATTCCAGCTTTAATGGTTAAATTCATTTTTTATTCATTTTGAACCCGCTAACCTGGGACAACTGCTTGTAAGGCAGTTGTGTTGATCACTTGACCACCACTAACAAAAAATTAAGTAAAATAATTATAATTAAAGACTATTTTTTCAACATTATATGTAATTTCTGGTTTGAACCATTATCCAAATGCTGTTAATAAACTTTTCACTACCCTGCATTTATTAAAGGATTAGGTCAATACAAAATAACCATTTGTATTAATTATCTTATACGTTTATACAAATTAGCAAATAGAGCAATTTCATAATGATGAAATCCATTACACCACAGATGTATAAACATATCTTCATTTATATAAAGCTTAATTTAAGTTTCATGGAAGAGTTTCATTTCTTATTCATTTTAACAACTATATATATGAAGAATCTTAAGTCCCATACTTGTAAAATAGTTAAATGCAGCATTTTCTCAACAATTATATGTTGACATAATTACAATTGATTACATAAACATAGTACTTATGAAACTTTATGAAAGATATGCTTATGGTGGTGCAAAAAGATTGATATAAATTATTAAAATTCATAATATTCAGTTCACACTAAATCATATAATGGTTTCCTCTTCACCAGATATGATGTCAAAGACTTTTTTTTTGTGAGTCCACATCACAAAAACATCATCCTTATCTTGTGGTATAGCTGTTCAAAGATATGAATTTTATGCCTGATTGCAATTATTTTTAATCAGAGTTGAAGAGTAAAAAATTACATGAATCTGTACCAATTCAGATATGATAGTATGTAAAATAGAGTTTTTATTTGCTTTCTATATCTCTTTATGATTTTATAAAAATTATAAAAGAAGGTATTACTGACCTTGAAAATTAGTGGACAAAGAGTGTTTGAGCAGTTCTATATTTTGTTTTACCTTCTAACCAAGAATACCTGATATCCATTTACTGACTAACCCTGACCATTTAACAGGGATGCTATATTTCAGCTGTCTGAAAAAAGATAGTGTGATTGAAACTTGGGGGGGGGGGTTGACCTGAATTTGAATTTGGAGAAAGACAGACAAACATATTACTACTATAGCATGAGAATCTTCATTGATGAATGTAAAAAACTTCAAGCAAAAATTTTTTTCTTTCTCATACGAACACCAGTTGTTTCCCTTAACTATGAAGTAAAAGTAATCAAAAGGTCCATTGCTGTCAAAATTTGTAAGAATTTCAGGCACTGAAAGTGATGGAGATAAAGCTGTGATCCATAAATATTGTGTTCAAGAGTCCATCATTCTATCATCACACTAAATCAAATAAGGAATAATCAGTTATAAAATATAATTATAAAAAGAAACTGCAATTACTTTTTATACATGTATAGATGTTAATTTCTTTAATTAGAAATGGTTTGGGGAAACCTGTCAATAACATTATAAACAAGGGATGATGCTTGACCACTATGGTGTTCATTTGTTAATACCTTCTGAATAAATTATTTGTTAAGACTTTCTGAATAAATCTATATATTCTTTTCAATCTTCTAGAGGATTCCTAATCAACAGTTCATATATTTTTCTATAACCGATTATTTAGATTGGGGCAAAAAGAATTCTGACCTGAATAAAGACCAAAGTTGCCAGATTGGATGTATATAAATAGACTGTGCCAGATAATGCTTCTGATTTCTTAAGTCTAAAAGTATGCTCTTATGCTAAAATAATCGAGTGACGTTTGAAAATCCAAGCGACAACCTGAGGACAACAAATTCATTATTACTGGACCAAATTTGATTGATTCTTTCCTCACCTGAAAGGTGATCTAAATAAATTTAACTCGAAAGAATGTAATACTCATTACTGCATTAAATTATTTAGAAACCCCCCCCCTCCAGGAGATATATCTATATAGGGGTCATGATTCCCAAGTACTATACGAGCCTAGCGTTGTTTAACTTCTACGATTATAAAAAGATTCAGTATATTTAATAACGACTAATTTCAATGTTATATGTGTATAAATTTATACAGTACATTTCGTTCTAAAAGTAGAAAAAAATCAAATTATGCTGAAATGAACTGACATTACCACTGAAATGCATATATATATTCTGCAAACACATATATAAACATTGCATCCCCAGTTTGTAAATTTACAGATATCAATCAAGAATAGCAAGTAGATTTTTTGATAATTATGACGACGACTTTCTCTCTTCTACTGCTATCTTTCTTAATGATGGCAATTGTCTTACCGAGTATTTTTAAATTTTCTCACGTCTTGGATTTGCCTTCTGCTTCATCAGACGCTTACCATATGTAATGGACAACTACAAGCTTAACAAAAGAATGTTTATCACACGGCTAAATAGGCTGATCAGACAGAAATGTTTAGAAAAGATTCATCTGCAATGAATATTTTAGTTTTTCTTTTTATCCTTTATATAACAATGTAAACTCCTACATCCCTCTTTTGGCTAAAGTTATCTTTTAATGAGGTCTGTTAAATTACTAATCATTATTATTATTATAGTCAATGATATCCTACTTTTGGCGTTTTGTTTAAATAAAAAAGAAAATAATGGATACTTAACAAGATATATTTAATAATTTAATTGGAAAGTCATTAATCACAACCATGTAACGGTAATTACCAATCTAATATACATTCATTAAGAATCGCAAAAGAAGAAACGGGAGTGATATTTTTGAAAAATTGATGTATTATAATTTATAATTAGAAATTCAGTACTGAGTGATAACAGAACTTTGAATTTTTTTTAAAATAAAGATTAAACTAATAAGTGAAAGATAAAAACTTCCATATATTACAAATAACGTGGAAATTTTTTTCTTTCACATATACATATGTATGCTATTCTATGCTTAAGTATTTTTCTAAAAGACCAATTAACTAAACAATAAACAACTACACTAAATAATAGCACTTGCGGCTCTGCATAAGTGCATATCAGAATGATGGTCTTAACATCTAAAAATTGGAGAATCACAGTTCAGTTCTGTCATTTATGTGCTCAAACATTATATACCTTTCTGCACAACAAATCATTGGTTTTCCTATATTTTAATGACATTGGGTTACTAGCTATGGTAGTTTCTGTGTGCTTGCCAACCCCTTAACACGATTTATTCTAGAATATCAATTTTAGAGCTATATCATAAACTCTAATGAGCATTTACATCATTAAATTGGATGTATTGAAGATTTTCTTAGGTAAAATATGAAATGTGAATAACACCAAAAAAAAAGTCCACTACAAAGAGAATTTTTCATTGTTAGAACAAAATAAATTAAAGTGTACATGCCATTATAAAGCTTCTAAGCTTGTACCACTTTCAGGGGCCTTATAGCTGCCAGGCAATTATATTTAATATTTACATTTTTTATTATTGTTCTTTTAAAAAAAAATCTGCAAAAATTAATAATATTGACATTTTATTTATTATTATTTTTTATTAGGTAAAATTATTAATAAGAAAAATGGAAAAAAATATCCTAAATGTTTTTATATGCATTATGGCAAATGGTGAAACAAAAACACCATGGATTCCTATTTAGATGAATTTATGTGGCATCACCTGCATAAAAATGATTCATTTATGATTTTGGAGACCATTAGAGATTTCAGGCCACCAACATGAATAATCCTGAAAAAATGTATGTAAAGACATTTCAGATGTTTTTTCTACTCTTATATTAATAACTTTACTTAATTGCCTGTGTTTTTAGCATTTAGACATATTATTTGTTTAATTGGGAAGTCTACATTTTTCTTATTCTTACAATAATAAATAAAGTTGCAGAAATTTTTTATTTTAAAAAGAACAATAATAAAAAATGTAAATATTAAATATGATCACTTAACAACTAACACATATTGGATAAAATAAAAGTGAAAAATAGTAAGTCCCTGAAAATGTATAGTTAAAAAAAATGGCTGCCAAGCTTGGTAGACTAGATAATACACAAGTACTAACTCTGATCCTCAGCTGTAAAAAAAATCACAGCATATTCTCCTATAACTGGGCACAATTAACAATTTGGTTTTCAATTCTGATTTTAAAAAAATAAGCATTTATTTTTATAGCGCTATGTTTTATAAGCATTTGGATTGGAAAGAATAAGTGGATTCATTTTATTCTTTCATAAATACTATATCTTGTGTTGGGAATGAAAGTATTCATTTATTATTAACACTCGTAAAAAGCGAATGCACAATAGCTTGAAAAGGTTGATCTTTAGTGTATTTTAAAAAAATAAAACAGATAGTTCACTACTTTTTTACTAATTGGATTCTGAAATATGCATGAAAGTTGATATATACAAAAGTAGAGCAATGTAAAAAAAACACATCAAAAGGGATTTTCAAAATAGAGTACATGTATTTTTTTTTTTTAGTATCTGGTATTTTTTTTATAAATTTGTCAAGAGAAAATTGAATTGCATTCTCCTTTTTCTTTTCTTGATTTTCATGAGATTGAACATATTGTCAATTGGCTTAAATTATACCAACCGATTGAAGCAAAAGATTCATTTTCAGAATACCTAACAAAATTAGAATAAGTTTTTTTTGAAGGCTTGATATAGATTTTATTTATTATATTTACAAGAACTATATAAGTTCCTTAAAAGGGTAGACAGAAATATATTATATAACAACAATATATGATTATCATTTAAATAAAACTAAAAACAAAAAAAAACAACAACTAGTAAATGTATGAATACTTGATTACTCTTTTCTCTTACTAATAAGGGAATAGGCAAAAAATATTTCTGAAATAATTTTTTACAAACCCTAGTTAATTCTTCTATATGCCTCAAAGCTTATTTAAATAATAATTTTGACCAGAGTGACCTGTACAGTAAATTCCCTAGATTTGTGTTGAAATGGCAGAGTATGTATCTCTCCACAGAAAGATAATCAATTATAATACAAGCGATATTTATTTTTTTATAACTAAAAAAAAAAATACCCCTCCTCCCACTTAATCTAGCATTTTGTTAACTAGAAATGCAAAGGAATGATTTAACTGGATAATTCTACCACTTTAATAATAATAATTTACTAAGGCTGTAACCTTAGAAATAAGCATCTGAAAAATACGAAAGTAGGGACCTCTATAGGTCTTAAAACACAAGCTTACGCTATTTTTCAGACGCTTATTTCTAAGGTTACAGCCTTAGTAAATTATTACTTAATATAATAATGGGCGTTTAATAAAAATTTATAATTACACTTTAATAATAGTAAATTATAATAATAATTTCCGATTGCATTTAAAAAATAATAAATTTAAAAAGTTTTACATCTAAAGTTTTTTTACTCTATATATGTGACACTGAAAATGTATGTGATTAATGTTGGAGAGGTAGGAAGGGACTAGTGACTAATAGTCCACGAGAAAGAGAGAATCATTACATAAAACTATGCACATTTTTTTCATATATATATAAATTGAAGTACAAAATTTGTATGAAGTAGCAAACTGTACTAAAGTATAATGTATGAAAGTAGAGAACTGCCTGTAGAAAGATATTTATAAATGCACACATTCTTGCTATTATTCCTGAAGTTATGATGGTAACTGTTTTTAAGGATTCATTAATCTATAGAAAAGTAATTATATCAGATTGTTAATAGTTTCAAAAAGAGTCATCTTCATTTGTTCTGGAGTACAATAACTATAAACAAAGCATTTTAACTAGTATATAATATTAATTTTGTCATCACTTGTATATATAATTCTTTTATGTTTTTAGGTTTCATAAAGTAGTTTATATTTATTTTCTTAATTTAGGTGGGTGCACTTTTGATGATGAGCACTGTAACCATAGTTCTTCTTTGTTTCAAAACTCATTAGTTATTTTTAGTTTCCTGTAGAATCTTTTATGTGTAATTTGTTTACATTTTCTATTGACAAAATTAGCTTCTCTAATATTTGTTCAATAATAATATATTTATTCTATTATTTAATTTTTATATGTTCATTATTAAACAAGTAATAATTTTATTATATAAATACAATATATTCCTCCCCTTATTAAAAAAAATTGGTATATTTTATTTTTGCATACAGTTATCCAATATTTTGGAATAATACTAGTTTGTTTTCTTCTTCACTTGATCCACAAATTGTTATTCTTGTGGGATTCCATTTTGTTATATCTGACAATCAGTCTCCGACACTGATCTGCTTTACAGATTGCTTCATCTTATTTTGCATTAGTTTCATCTTGGTTTTTGTGCAAATTTTTTACACAGTCTTTTATTATTATTTCAAGACCATATCTCTTCAGTCTATTGTTGGAGATCAAGGTTAATTGTCAGTATTCAACTTTCTATTTGTTTTTCTCAAAATATGAAAATAAAGATTGATTATGATGAGTTAGAAGTTAACAGTTACAAATATCTTGGTCAGATTATTAATACAAATGGAAAAATAATGGATGAAATTAATCATAGAATTAAACTTGGTTGGAGTGTTTTTGGTAGAAATAACTTGATACTAAAAGGAAATATGCTTTTGTGTTTGAAAAGGAAGGTTTTTAACAAATGGGTTTTACCAGTTCTTACTTATGGATCTGAGACTTGGACACTTAATAGAAGAGCAATACAGAGACTTCAGACCACTCAAAGAAGTATGGAGAGATGCATGTTGGAAATAACAAGAAGAGATCAAAAACACAATGTATGGGTAAGAGAACAAACAGGTGTTACTGACCTCATTGAAAAAATTAAAAGACTGAAGTGTAGTTGGGCTGGACATATTGCTGGAAGACATGATAATGGATTTACAATTGAAATCATAAACTGGATTCCAAGAGATTGTAAAAGACCCAGAAAGAGACCGTGTGTTAGATGGATGGATGAAATAAGGAAGTGTGCAGGGGTGATGTGGAGAAGAGAAGCTAAAGATTGGAGATGGATTGAACTTGGAGAGACCTTCATCCTGCAGTGGATTGATAATGGGTGATGATGATGATTCAACTTTGTTATCAAAATCCATCGTAAATATTTGGATAACCTATTTATATTTATCCCTGGTATCTACTTTCAATTAAGAAATCTCATATCTAGACTTTTTCACCAATTGCAATTTTAACTTCTTTACCATTAACTGGACATTGCCACACTCTTTTAACCTCTGGCAAGGCTATATATTTCTTTGATAGCATGTTCTAGTTTGCTCAACAGACAGTACATTTTTAAAATTTATTTCTCTATTTCATGCATGATATCTGACTACTAATCATATTCACACACTAATGTTTCAGCACAGATAACATCTGAATATCCATTGTCAAGTAGTTCTAAAATCTTTTGCATAATTCAGTTAGTATCACTACCCTGTGACCCATTAACAAATAATTTTTGCTAAAAATTTCTCAATTTGCCCAAAATGCTGGAGTTTAACATTATGGTTTTCAATTTCACGAGTATTTATGGATCTAATTAACTAATAAATGATAACTCTTGTTTTCGTTTATCCACCTTGCTAATATTGTATTGTTTAGTATTTCATTACTTTAGCACAACAATGTAATTTACTTTGACTGTATAAATATATGATTTTTTTTTTTTTTTAGGATTTCTGGACAATATACAAACATGCTTAATCTTTTTGTCACTTCTGTGCACACAAGTGTATAATTGTATGTGGTTAATATGTTTCATCACCTAAGCATATGTGATCTTAGATAGTCTGGTGCCAATTTGTCACTTGCTAAAATTCTTATTGGAGAGCTATGATCAGTCACTTACTTAAAATATTTGACCCCTCCCCCCCCAAAAAAAAATAATGATAAAACTTTTTCAGGCCACATATTATAACTATACATTTTTATATGCATACAATACACCAAGCTGTTTTCCACTGTTGCATTTTGATAAATATTCTTCACAATTTAATAATATACTTGGCTGCCTATATTGTAGATATTTGGAAGCTTTAATCACAACATAAACTTATATAGAATCAAATACTTATTTACAATCTACAAATCCAATGCAACATTGCAATATTAGATCATTGTCCTTTCCTAAATTTGGTCTACTATAGTATACTAACCATTTACACACAGACACATATATAAGCTTTAACTAGTGGTTAATTTTATCTTGTGTTTTGGATTGAGAGAATTTCATTTACTCAATAAATCAGTGTTGAAGTGTTAATCTAGTTATATATATATATATGTTAAAACGAAGACTTGCATGGGTTAAATATATAAAATACATATTTTGCGGGTTCATCCGTGTTAAAAACTTTTAATATTAATATACTGACATTTCGACTTGGTCACACAAGCCATCCACAGAGTTTTACACAAGTCGAAACGTCAGTATATTAATATTAAAAGTTCTGTGGATGGCTTGTGTGACCAAGTCGAAACGTCAGTATATTAATATTAAAAGTTTTTAACACGGATGAACCCGCAAAATATGTATTTTATATACACACACACACATTTTGATTTAATTGGATCCTATCTTATTAGCATATGACTGTGATTTTTTGTAGTTAAAATTATCAACAGAAATTTTCACATATAAATATATTTTCATCAATTACTTCTATTAAAATTATTGCTTCGGAAAATGTTACAAGAGTTATCAGATGAAAATAATAATGGAGAACTGAAGATAAATACTAAAAAGACTATCTAATAATCAATGAATTTTACTAGCTTTATCTTATGGCTAGAACAAAATTATCTTAACATTTAACATTGCTGATTTAATACTAAGTACGGTGATAATAGAATTAAAAAAAACTATTGTTATATTCAATGGATTTCACAGAAAAAATATTAAGGTTAATAAGTAAGTTATAACTTTATATTGATTTTCTCCATCGTTTGTATTTGTAATTCAAATTTGCATATGTTTATTCATTTGAGTGCACTTTAAGTGAAGTTTATCATATAAATTATGCAGTATGATTATAGTGAATGTCACTGAAATTTCACTCAGCTTCAGATTATAAAAAAGAAACCACATCATTATGCAGTACGATTATGGTGAACTTCACTGAAAGCACACTCATCTTTAGATTATAAAGAAGAAAGGAACCACTTTATTATACAGTATGACTATGGTAAACTTCACCTAAAGTGCACCCATCTTTAGATTATAAAAAAGAAAGAAACCACTTTATTATACAGTATGACTATGGTAAACTTTACTGAAAGTGCACTCATCTTTAGACTATAAAGAAGAAAGAAACCACTTTATTATACAGTATGACTATGGCAAACTTCACCTAAAGTGCACTCATCTTTAGATTATAAAGAAAAAAGAAACCACTTTATTATACAGTATGACTATGGTAAACTTTACTGAAAGTGCACTCATCTTTAGATTATAAAGAAGAAAGGAACCACTTTATTATACAGTATGACTATGGTAAACTTCACCTAAAGTGCACCCATCTTTAGATTATAAAAAAGAAAGAAACCACTTTATTATACAGTATGACTATGGTAAACTTTACCGAAAGTGCACTCATCTTTAGACTATAAAGAAGAAAGAAACCACTTTATTATACAGTATGACTATGGCAAACTTCACCTAAAGTGCACTCATCTTTAGATTATAAAGAAGAAAGAAACCACTTTATTATACAGTATGACTATGGTAAACTTCACCGAAAGTGCACTCATCTTTAGATTATAAAGAAGAAAGAAACCACTTTATTATACAGTATGACTATGGTAAACTTCACCAAAAGTGCACTCATCTTTAGATTATAAAGAAGAAAGAAACCACTTTATTATACAGTATGACTATGGTAAACTTCACCGAAAGTGCACTCATCTTTAGATTATAAAGAAGAAAGATACCTCTTTATTATACAGTATGACTATGGTAAACTTCACCGAAAGTGCACTCAGCTATAGATTATAAAGAAAGAAATCACTTCATTATGCAAATGAACATGCATATGCAAATTTGAATTAGAAGTTAATAAATATAATAGCATGGTAAGATTATTAATAAAATGTGAGAGGATAATAGATAAAATTAATCATAGAATTAACCTTAGTATAGAATTAATCTTAGTTATAGTGATTTTTTTAGTAGAAATAATATTAAAAGAAAATATTCCTTTACACTTGAAAATATTTTTAATAATTTTGTTTTACCAGTTTTTATATAAGGATCTATGATTTAAACACTTAACAAAAAGTAATACAAAGATATCAAACAACTCAATAAATTAAAAAGAGAATATATTAGGAGTAATAATAAGAAATGAAAAACAAAATATGTGGGTGAAAAAACAAACAAAGTATCATGACATCATGAAAATGACTGAAATGGAGTTGATATTGCAAAAATTTATAACAATAGAGGGACAGTTTAAATCTTAAACTGGATCCTAAAATGTTGCAAAAGACCTAGAAAGAGATCACATGTGAGATGGATGAAATAATAAAAAATTTTAGTATATGGATTGAAAAAACTGAATTAAACTTAATAATCATTTAAAATGTCTTTGATCTAAATATGGTTAATGCATTAATCATTTTCACACATGAAATAATTATTTTTTCTTACTCAGGTCTTATTCAATAACATAACATGCGTATGTCCTGTGGTTCAAAGTGGAATTTGATCTTTTTTCTTTAGAATCCCAATCCAAGCTCAAATTTTTTTCTGTGTGCACAATTCATAACTATTTAATCAATAACAGTTAATAAATAAATATTAATAGTTTTGGCATTATTTACTTAAGTCACTAAAGGCCAAAGCACAGAAAATAAAATTTAAAAAAGTTTATAAATGATGAAATCTTTACCACTGCATAGAGAAGTCACATGTCAATGACTAATTAGTCCACATTTTACCTTTGATTTTAGAAGAATGCAAAGGTACAAATCATAAAAGACATTATATGATAAAGAAAATGAAGTACATCTATAGATATGAAGGCCATAAAATTACATATATACTAGTGATTCATAAAGAAATATATTTTCTTTTTCAGATTTTATGCTTTTATTTATAGAAAAGTTTATTGCGCATGTTGTTATACTTCTTAACAATTTTGAATAATGTATAAGAACATTACAAAGAGAGAGATTGGTAAATAAAGTAATATATAGAAATATAAAAAAAAGTTCACAAAGTATCAAAAATAATCTGGTATGACTATGTATAAGAGATGATTACAAAGACAAGAAATTAAGTAAATATCAGCTGAGAAAGAAAATCTAAACGAAAAAAAGGCTACAAACTCAGAAAAAGTATACAGAAAAAACAATGAAATGACAGAAGCAAATAGAATGTGCCAGTCATTGAAAGGTGCCATTAAATGAAGAGATGTAATCAATGACCTTTAAATAAGATTCTCTAATATGTTTAAGTAATTAATAATCTTGTCTTTTTTGCTCATATTTTTATTAAGTTACGTTACTGGTTGTGAGACAAAAATCTTACAAATATTATGAATCAGTCAATATTTATAATTAAGTCTGTTGCCCTATATGTTTTAATACAATAGCAGAATGGTGGCCTCTGGCCCAGCTCTGTCACTTTTAGTGCAACAACATCTTATGAAAATTCTTGCGCAATAAATCATTTGATTTTTATTAATAATTAAAACTCAGGGTTTCTTATCAAGAAAAAATAATGGTAGTTGCTATAAGAAAAACAAATTGAACACGAAGTAATATTCTCAATTATTATGAGCCATATAGCATATTAGCCATGCACAGGACTTGGGAGCTGTGCGAATGTTAGAATTTTTTCTGATCAGAAACAGATGCAGAATTAATATTTCAGGCCAAATCGAGCCAAGCACTGTTTGCTAACTAGATACCTAACTATTATTTTTTAGATAGGGAATAAAACTTCTAGACTAACTTAAGTCGGTCAGTAAATATGATTATAATATGGTGTCGCCTACTCCAAAGTGCCAATGATTTATTTTCACATTTGTTTTTTTTTTTAATTTAATATGATGATTCTATTATTCTTCTATTTTTTCTTTTTTAGTTTATAAACCTTGATGTTTAGTTTTTTGTTTATAAAAATTAAAGAATCCCACTGTTATTATTATTTTTTTCAAAATACAATTTTCTGAAACTTATTATTAAATCCACCTATGAATATTTATTAAGAGCTACAGCAGCAAATCTTTTTAATACGATTTTTCTCTTCAGTGTATTTAAACATTTAAGGAGATGTTGAGTATGCCCTTGATCGTAAACCTGTGAAATCTACAACACACGAACCTACTGATGCAGCAAGAACTTATAAACCAAGATAGAAAACACAAAAGACAGAATGAAAAAAAAAGACATATAAAAAATATATTAAAATTTCATTTTTCAAGCTAAATTCTTATAAAGATCTACTCATTTAAAAGTAAAAAAAAAAGTTCCTTTTTTTCTTTTTTACCTAACTAAGTTAAATGACTTATCAATAAGATTTAAAAGGTGGAAAATATATTTTGTTCAAGTGAGGAAAATATTCTCCTTAGCTTTTCTTTCATTTTTATTATGTAGAGTATAAGAAAGGAAAGATATAAACATAAAAAAAGTAATAAAATTACATTCCTTTTCAATATTTCATGAGATTTGCATAGACTCCTTTCTCTCTACTGGTGACCTGCGAATATTAGTTGCAATAAATAAAAATGACTATATACGCGCGCACACACACATATTTTTATAATAAAAAATAAACACCATAACGTTTGTATTCTTGATTAAATAAAGAATAAAGCAATAACGTTTTCATAATTATTGAATGTTCTATTTCGGTCTTTATGAAATATAATCAGTAGAAAGCAAAGTAATTCCATCCTCTTTATGTGAGATTATAAATATAGATAATTAATAATAATAATATCATTGTCACCATTAGCAGATATTTCAAATTAATATAATTATTCCAATTTAAGAAAAAAGAAAAAAAAAATCTATGAAAGTTTAAAACATCAACATTCATAGCATATCAAGGCATTAAACAAACAGTCCCATATTTTCATATACCAATTTTTAAGTTTTTCTGCAGTATGACCTGGCCCAACTGATGCGTGCTAGTACAGCACGAAATGCATCTTGGGGTTTATTTGTCTTTTATTGTATCTTTATTTATATGAAATTATTTATGAAATAAAAAAGAATGGAGAAATATGGAAGTTGTCTATCTATAAAAACCTTCAATATTCCGACTGCTAACATTAATCATCATAACTCTGTGAAAATAAAGAATATGAAATGTAATTAATCATAATTTGTTAAATCTGTACTTTTCCAAACTGATAGATAGTCGACAAAATTCATTAGTCAAGCGTCGGTGGCCGAGTGATCCGCACAGCTGCCTTACAAGCAGTTATTCCAGGTTTGTGGGTTCGCTTACTGGCCAATGCTTTTATACATGGGGAAAAAAAATCATTAAAAAATAACTAATCTATGCAGAAAATGTTATAGTTTATAATTAATTGGCTCTAACAGAATATTTTCTAGTTTGTCTTTATCATTAATATACAATTAGCAAATTACTTTTTTGACCACCAGACCACCAGATAATCACATCCTGACTGCCTTCTGTTGTAATTTATCATCATTCATATCTTCTAATGAAAGCAATCAATATTCATTTCTTTAGAATGTTCATAAAATATAAATAATGAATGATTAATCATTCAATGTATCTAATATAAATTGTAACTTAAAATTTTGCACTCACTACACATTATAAGTTGATCATCAACTCTGACATAATGTGCTCCAGAACAGCGGTTCTCAACCTGTGGGTCATGACCTCTTTTCAAACAACCCTTTCATAGGGGGCATCTAAGACCATTGGAAAACACATTTATGAAGTAACAACAAAAATAATTTAAAGGTTGAGGGTCACAACAACATAAGGAACTGTATTAAAGGGTCGTGGAATTAGGAAGGTTGAGAGCCACTGCTCTAGAACAAACAATATGCAGATATTTCTGAAGCTTAACAGCAGACAGTCAATAAATACACATAGTAAAATTTAAACATTTTGAAGGAAAAAAATGTGAATATCAATCACAAACATTGAAGTAAATTTATAAATCAAATACTAATTATAGAACTAAACAGCCCTTCTTCTAAATTATATCTAATCCTTTGGTAACTTGCAAAATGTCTTATACGGAATTAATGGAATAAAAGCAAGTGTTGGTGGTCTAATGGTCAGCAAAGCTGCCTTACAAGCAGCTGTCCCGGGTTTGCGGGTTTGCTTCCCGGCCGATGCTTTGGCACATGGGAAAAAAAAGCAATGCCATATTCTTACTACAAGTACTTGATGCTTATGAATTGTCTCATATAAAAGATATTAAATTCTATTCACAGTTTTGGTCAATAAACAGAACCTCTTGCATAACAAAAAAAACCCCAAGCAAACTGTATTTGCATAGTAGCAAAGATACATAAAAAAGAAAAAAATAGTAACTTCATTAAATACTAGTAATTATTAGTAATATTTATTTAAAATATTATACTGTATATAATGTTTAGTAAAAAATAAAGTTTATATTTAAATTTAAGTTGTTTTTATAAATAATTTGAGATTACAAAAAAAAAAATCAAGTCAGATGTCACATGACCTATTTCTGCAAAACTTGTTAAGAGCTTATTTTGCAACCTCTATATATAATAATTTGTGTTTGTATGTGTGCAATCATGTTGATAATTTATTCCGATTGTTTTTAAGCACTATACAAGTTTTTATTCATTCTTAATATTTTATTTTTCTATAAACACGCACATACACAGATTACATTATTGATAGACCGTATATATCTATTTAAAAAAGATTTTTTTAATTGAAAAAATCATTATAAGTGAGTCCACAATGTGTGGATTAATTAAAAATGTATCAAACTTATTAGTCAGCTGACCATCAAAGTTAATTATTTATAATTACAAACTAAAAGCCTAACAAAATATTTTGATTATATCTACTAATCATCATCAGCCTGAAACACATATAATATGAATAATGATCTGTGCCTATATTTCAAATTCTTGCACTTTTACAAGATTTATGTTGCATAATGGAAAGCTCCTGGAATTGCTCCTGGAATTGTTATAACATTATATTTTGGAAGACAGAAGAATAAAGATACAATATTAATACATTTTAGATTCATCTCAAATATATCATTTCTCTTTAGTAGAGAAATTAATCACAGAGACAAAACTCTCCATACATTAGCACCACTCAGTGCGAGCCAAAGTAATCAATAGATGCAGGAAGGTTTGCGCATAAAATCCCTATCTAGTGCCTTTTCATCCAATACCCCCAGACTAATTTCTAGCTTGTTGTTTTCATTACTGAGGAGCCTTGGTTTGCCTCTGTGAAAGCCAGCTTGTGTAAGGATAAAGAATAGTGATCATATGATGTTTGAGAAATAAATCTGAAGAGATATGTTAATTTCTGTATTTTAATTTTCTTTGAAATGAGTTTAAGCTCTCAGAGAATTTAATTGTTGAGAAAAATTCAACTCAGCTAAATTAAACAGCAACTAAGAATTAAAGACAGAAAAGTTTTTACTTCATAGAAAAACTAGGTATGCTTATTATGAAATGAGGTTTGTCTTTAATAAGTTTGATAATATTGACAATCTGTAATTGTTCTTTATCAAATGACAATCATATACTTACTAAATGGCTGCGAAAACAAATCCCACTAAATTTATTGTAATAATTCCTAAATGTATTAAGGTTGCAAAAAACTCAACTAATAAATTCAAAGTGGCAATATGTACTAGAATAAAGTATGAAAATCAAACATATTATGGTAAATTGCAGCCACTGATTGCATTTTTCTTTCATATATCACCTTCTGAATCCTGAACTGCAAAGTTCCCTTATAAAGAAGACAATGGCATATTCATATATTTTAAAAATTATGATCTACCTCATTTTTACATTTCAAATATACCATTGAAGACCCTGAATGTTGATAGATATATGAAACACAAAACAGTTTCCAAAATATATTTTGATAAACCTCAAATTTATTCTGAAAGTATTATATTTTTAACAAACACATATCTACAATGATGACTTTTTTAACAAATATTCAAAGGTTTTAGCCTTTCACGTTATTACAATGTTATCTGCTTGCGCTTAATAAATTTGATATATTTACAAATATTCAAGTGACTATTAATCATTTTTTATTACAATAGAAATTATTATATGATCTTTAACTTTATATACACTTTAATAATTTGTTTAAATATATCTATTTTTTCTCTATATAGATGCTTGATAATCTTTATTTTTATCATTTAGCTTTCGCTTATGCAACAAAATTTTATATTTAGAATAAAGAAATGGTTACAAAAAAAATGAATTAAACCTTCTTATCACATTCCTATGATATCATCCAATGAAATAAGCTATAAATCAATATATATATATATATATTCATGCTAATTTCTTTATTACTTCTTTCTAACTCCTTTTTAGATCCTCTTTTCCAGCGGTGTTCAAATTAATATTTGTTTCAATAATTTTTCCTGAGATATTTTCAATACATGGTACTACTGTTCAGTATTCATTATTTTTTGAATGTTTCCATTGCTTAGTAAGCAGATATCTAGAAAATAAAAGGTGCTGATGTAGTATACACTCAACACCATTTTGAATTTTCTAACTCACCCAAAATCCCTGTTGACATATTGAAGCGATAAATGACATCGATTATCAACATGTGGTTTCAAAAAATGGCAGCTACAAAATCACAAATTTCATCATTAATTAGAAAATCAAAATGCAAAGTTTGCGATTGTTATTGAGTACACCTAGGTCTCATTTTATGGAGACTTTTTTTTTGTTATGCAATTCATGTTTCTTCTTAATATCTTTTTATGCAGTTTTCTTTTATGTGATAAAGAAGTTCATATTTCACTATATTTATTAGATATCGAGCAATATAAATTATTAATAATTTATTTTGCCTTGAAATACTTTTTTTTTCAAAAATATAATGTTATATCAGCAGTAACACGAATATGGTCTGAAGCTATTTAGAAACTTAGCTTCTATGTAAACAATCTACTTATACTTAAGAGTATACAAATATCGCAATAAATATTCAAAAATTTTAAACTTTTAAAACATATTTTATTAGTTATAATAGAAATAAATAAATATTTTTTTAGATTTTTAAAAATAATCAGAAATAACAAAGATTTTTTTTGTTGATTTTGTAAACTGAAAATAATTTTTTTAGAAATGATAATGTATAATCATTTTGTTTGGATTGCAATCTCATTTTTTAAATATTTATAGAAACAAAGTGTGAACATTTAAAATTTATTTCAGTAGTAAACAAAAATATCTATCAAATGAAGTCAAATTTATTATTTTCTGATAATAATCATTCAATCATATATTTTACATTGATGTGTGAGACAAAGAAAAATATCAGAAAATGCTGAAATCTGAGTTTGCTGCAATGAACAAGCTCTTAAATTCCAAAGAGAGCTAAATAGTAGTTGTATGTCTGTGCTATGTATGTGTATGTTTATATTTTATTTTATACACATATATACATGGAGAAACTTTTAGACAGAAAAAAGTTATAATAACTTTTATTTTCTACTTTAAAAGAATGTATTTTTAAAATGTGTTTATATTTTCTTTTATACACACATGTACATGGAGAAACTTTTAAATAGAAAAAAGTTACAAGTAAAAATATTTAAGAACTTTTAATTTCTGCTTAAAAAGAAAGTATCTTTAAAAGTTTTTAAATATTTTTACTTGTAACTTTTTTCTGTCTAAAAGTTTCTCCATGTATATATGTATATAAAAGAAAATTTAACCATTAGATATTATACACTTGTAGAAGTGTGTTATATATAAAGAGTTGCAATAGTAAAAGTGCATTCTCTAACAGCTAGATAGCAGTCTGGATAATATGAGCTTTATAAACAATTAGTAAAATCATCATCTCAAAGTTCAATCACTGATTACATTGTCAATAGAAAACCATTAACACAGCACAAGACTGAAGGCAGTGCTAGTTGTACTTCCTCTTGTGACAAATCTGATTTCTTACCAGTTCACAAATGAAACACATATTGTCAAATAATGATAAAATTAAAATATCATGAAAAATGTAAAATAAATTACACATAAAAACATATTCTCTTGAATAAAATAAAATACTGTAGTTAATAAAAAAAAGTAAAAAAAGTTTGTCTTGTATCAATTTTTTTCAAATATTTGAAATTTTTTATTAGTCATACTTTATTTCATTGTTGGCTTGCTTTTATGCGATTTCTGAAAATTACAGAATGTATCCTCCATTTTTCAAGATAAGTTACATAACATGAGACCCAGGTGTATTCAAAAATATTAATTTTAATCAATATTTAACATTAAATAAAAAAATTAAATAATGTAAATATTTTGCATTAACATACGTTATCACTGAAGAGAAAATATTTAGAGATCGTTTAAAATTACCCAAAAGAGAAAAGAAATTCATCTGAGAAATCTACCAGAATACATTTAAATTAAAGGTAAGATCTTTATTTACTAGATCATTGAATGAAATTGCGAAAAAATCGCTCTATAACAAGACTTAGAAACAAAAATGTAATTAATGCAGAGATCGCCATGTCAGAGCTTAGCGATTCAGA
>JAQFVV010006973.1:160298-223542 GCA_028023455.1 Epiperipatus broadwayi | reverse complement strand
CAGCACAGTGCTATGCGCCAAGGAACTAGCTCAACAGTTGGTGATGATTAGAGACCCCTGAACTGACACTACTAACAGATAATAAATTAACGAAAGATAATTTTAAATCGAATCATATGTATATGTTCAGGTTCCCAGCACAGACAGCGCATTAACATTAAAAGAATTATTGAATAAAAGACTTAAGAAATCAAGTGTGTTAATAAAATATTTTAATAATAATAGTAATGGTTTTGTTCAATTTTAAATGATGATTATATTGATCACCTCTAGCCTTAAACAAAGTTTATAATTATAATAAGAATGGCAGTTCCTATTATATGCCAATGAGTATTATGCAATATTATGAAATTCTATCTATCTATATCCCCAACAAGAAAATAAAGGCAGATAAAGGTATTCAGTGGTGATGGAAATTATGATTCTTATTTTATACAGAAGAATGTGAGATTTATTTCACATTCGCAAATCCATTTATGAAGAGCAAGATACATATTTAGGGCATAACTTTAACCTTTATTACAAAACTTATTTAATTAGAGATAACTGAGAATTTATTTGATTTTAATTGAAATCACTTCATCACAAATTATGAGCATAAGAGCGGACTTTACTGGAACAGAGAGGTAACGGTGCTGACAAATTATGAGCTATACAATGAACATGAAAGATAATCATTGGTCGGTGGTTTAAGTAGTATGGTGGCTTGTATTTGACAAGTCTTACTGCCCTTTAAGGAGATGTGGAACATGGGGAAAGGCGCCAAGTTATAACTACGAACCTTTGGTGTTCCGAATATAATATAAATGGGGGAGGAAGTGCTTTCTTCCTCTATAATTTAAAATATCAGTAATATCACCACCAACAAGCCTACAGAGCAGAAGATTGCTCTACATCAGCAATGTTCAAAGATGATGACTTGATAGTCACCGGTTGAATAATAAAACTCAATTTATTATAGAATGCTCTATGTGATGACTTGATCAAATTAATTAAAGTCAACGAGCTTTTAGCTAAAACTATTTATGAAATTATATTACTTATGCCCCAAACATTGTGCCCTCCCTGAAGTGTAATAAAAAATAACAGAAATTTGAATTAGAATACAGTATATTTAGCTGATTCCTTTATCGACCCTCTTTTGCAAAATATTTTAACATTATATATGAGTAAATAAATATTGGTGAAATGAGAAAATAGCTGGGGCATAGATTAGAAACAGAACTAATAATTTATTCTTAGCCAATTATAAAAATAACAAACATTTACTAATTTCTTTCAACTCGATGATTGATAGGACTGTATAAATCTAGTTCTAATGGGCGAGAATTACTATCAGAATATTATATTATTTGCACAAAACAAATGGAACAAAGAAGCTCATTGAGTCGAAGGATTGTTGGCATATAATTAAAAATAAATGACATTAATAAATCACACAATAAATATATATAATATAGTAAATGAGCCGCCATCATAAGAAAGGATAGTTAAATCTAAGGACTAGAGATTGAGAGAATTACTATATAATTTACAATAGCATAAATAAAAAAAGGTTTTATAAAGATTATTACATCAAAGAATGAAAAGAGCTCCTAAAGGGAGTGTAAAGTAAAGTTTGGAAACTGGCCAGAGAGTCATGGTTCATTATGGAAATATATTACCATTTCTTCCAGGGCTGGTTCCTTAGTTTACATGTCTAGGTTGGTAAAACATAGGCATGCATTTGGTTGATTACTTGAACAGCATTTTAATTGATTTTTCATTATTTTGGCAGCATGATTGGTCCGGAAAGGATTTAGCAGTTTCATTGAAGATTTTCAGGGGACTTCAGAAACCGTAGCCAGATTCCTGACATTTGGCCCCTCACCATGATAGGAACACTATTTGAATTCATGATTATAAGAGGCACAGAATTTAATGGCACTTCTCTACAACAAAGATGGCTTCCTTCTTCTCCAAACTTTTCCGGGCTATTTATACTGTCCTCTGATGCCTTCAGGCTGGTGCTTCTTTCATTATCAATGTTACAAAATTTTACTAGTTTTTTTTAGATACATTCCTTCGATAAGGCATTCAAACTCATTAACTTGAATTCATTTTCTAATTAGAAAATGAATTTTTAAAATCAGAAAAATGATTTTAATTAGGAAATCCTTACATTTTAAATACTTAACTTTTTTTTCTAATTAATAAAACTTTACCCATTGTTTTGGAAAGGGAAAATCTGAAAGCTTATCGAAAGAATATAGCTTTTAATCACTAAAATTTTAACAAATTATTTAAAAGTAAAATCAAAACATTCCCGATGCAATGAAACTTTCTAACAATTATATATATTTAAATATTTATAAATATATATGCACAATCCATGCAGTTGTAATATATATAGATTCATGAATAATTTTATCATGAATTTATTAATAGCATCGATTAATTTAAACCTTAAATTAATTAAGTTTAAGCTTTATAAAATAGTTTGTCTTTAAGAAAACTAGTGTGGATTGACCGTATAAAGTCCCATTGCATCGGAAATTTAAGGATAGTACTAGGGTTTGAAGTGGGCTTATGGCTAGATGTCATGAAGCTAGGATCAAACTCAGATCTGACTGCTTCAATATATATATATATATATATATATATATATATATATATATATATATATATATATATATATGTTGCTTCTTTAGTTTAATTTTTACTTGAGAAGGTCTATTTGTTTAGTAGATCAAACCATGATTGTGTAAGGATTTTGGTAAAGTTTGGATTTTTATTTAGTATTGAATTGTTTTATGGTTTTGTATTTTATTTATTACTAGTATAGAGTTAGGCAGTTTTGAATTTTCTATTTAGGTTTACTATTTAATATTTTAAATAGTGTTATATGATTTTGTGAATTTCATATTTTGTGTTTGTTTCAGTTATTATTGTTTATAATTGTATTTTTAATTTTATTTTGTATTTTTTATTATTATTTGTTTGTATCTGTATTATTATATTATTATTAATTTACTTTCAGTAAGTGGCAGGTTCTGTATGATAATTTTTCTGGTGCAGAAATTTTAGAAATAAAAAATAGTCTTTAAAGGCTCAGGTAATTTTTCTGAAGTCTTGTGGGCTTTGTAATGTTTTTCCTAATTCTTGTTATATTAGATTGTATAAAAAATTGGTATTATTTTCTAATTGTGATTTTATTTTAAATTTTAAAAAAATTATTCTAAAACAATTTATTATGCGGCTTATGGGTAGTTTATCTAATTTAATTGATAAGTTTAAAATGATTAGAAGAGGTTTAGACTTTAGGAGTAATTTAAATTATTCAATTTTGAATTCTTTTTTAAAGTGGTTTAGGAGCAAATGTGAAATCACTTATTATAATAAATACTTTAAAAAATACAATTGATTGATTGATAAGTCTGGAAAGTTTTGTTAAACAAAAAGAGTATATGTTTCTTCTGTTTTAAATTTGTCCAATTACATTTTGAATTTATCTGATTTGGTTATTTTATGTAAAGGTCCTAGTTTTGCTCCTTTTACTAATAAAAATTTAGTTTTTGATTTTATTTCTGCTATTGAATGTAGTAGTAATATTTCTGATGGAAATAAAGTATCTTTACAAGTTATTTTGAATAGTCAATTACTTAAAAGAGAAAAAAAAATTTTTGCCTGAGCAAATTAGACTTTTAAAAAAAAGATTGAAAGTCAATGATGTTATCTTATTAAAAGAAAATAAAAGTGGCCGGTTTGTATTGTTAAATAATATTGATTTTGAAAGCAAAGTTTCTTTATAATTAAATAATGGAATATATGCTATTTTAGATTCTGATACTGGTAAAAAATAAAATGTATAATTGATTAAAATTATAAAAATTATGGAAAATAAAAAGATTTTTGATAGAGTTACTTATTTAAGTTGTTATCCTAATGATTATGTGACTCCAAAGGTTTTCTTTAATTTGAAGTTTCATAAGATAGTTTTCCTTTAAGATGTATTTTTGATTTTACAGGTGGAATTGTTGATAAAATATCAAAATTTTTAATGAGATTTTTTAAAGACTATATTAAATTAGGTCTTGTTTCTTTTTCTTTTGAGGTTTTTAATAAAATTAATGTTTTTGTTTTAGATGATAATTGTGTTTTTGGTAGTTTAGACATTGAAAATATGTATCAATCAGTTGATAGATTAAAATATATTGGTGGTTTTTTTTTTTCAATTTTAAAAAAAATTGAATGTTTTTCTGGAGATAAGATTAAGATTATTCATGATTTGCTTTTGTTGTTAGAGGCTTCAATGTATTTTATGTGTAATGATGTTTTTTTTATAAAATTAATGAGGGTTTGGTTATTGGTTATGTTATTTATCCTTTAATGTGTTCTGTCTATATTGAGTTCTTGGAATGTTGTGTTATTAATCAATTTTCTGTTTCTTTAAAATTATTTGTTAGGTATGTTGATGATTATTTGCTTGTTATTCAAAAAGAAAAATTAGAGGAGTTTTTAGATGGATTAAATGCTTTTGATTCTAGTATTAATTTTACCATTGACAGTAGTAGTTTTGATTTTGTAAAATTAAAATTTTTGATTTAAGTGTTGAGAAGGTTAATAATGTTTTATTTTGTATTCATTTTATAAATCCTAAGAATTTGAGAAATGTGATTAGACCTGATAATTATCAGACTTTTACACATAAAAAAAATATTGTTATTGAATTTTTGTTGTAGGAATAAAAGTTTAATAACTTTAGTAATAATGCTGATATTCAAAAAGGTCAATTTCTGCTGATTATGTAGAATTAGGTTATAATCATGAATTTATTAGAAATGTATTTAATAATAATATTTATAAGTCATGAAACTAATATAAAAAATTTTATGGTTAGTAATGATAAAGAGTTTATGTCTTTATTATTTAAGTCGTCAATTTATAATTTGGTTTACAAGAAGAATTCGTTTATTAGGAGGAATGAAGATTGCATGGAAAAAAGGTTCTGATTTGAATTTTTTATTGAATGGGTCAAAACAGTTGATTGATAGCAAATCTATATTGTAGTTGTAGTAAGAATTATATAGGTCAGAATAAATTTAGCCTTATTGAAAGAATTAAAGTTCATATAAGTAGAGTTAAACATAAGAATCATAATTCAGCCTTATATATTCATATATTGAATACAGGTCATAAAATATTGTTTGATAATGCAATGGTTATTTTTTTATGAATTAAAAAGATGAGCAAAGGAAACTTTAGTGGTAAAACATCTTGTATCTGAGACTATCAATCTTATGAAGACATCTTTTTATATAAAGGAAAGTTGGTTTTTGAAGTGAATTATGGGAAGGTTTGTTTGTTTTGTAAATATATGTTGTTACTTTAGTTTGATTTTCAATTGAGAACGTCTATTTGTTTAGTAGATGAAATCATGGTTGTTGTAAGGATTTTGATAAAGTTTGGATTTTTATCTAGAATTGGATTGTTTTAAAATTTTGTATTATATATATAAAACTAAAAACCAGCCAATATTTAGATATCCCAATATCAATAACAGTTAACAATTTCAAGCTGCTGTTTATATACATATCACATGACCTAATTTAACAAGCTTGTATTGCAAATAACTCTTTACAAGTCAATAGCAGAAATCGGTCTGAGGTTGAGGATATCTGAAAAGCTTGTTAAGTGGTATTTGCAAGCTCATTATATATATATATATATTAAGTAAAATCATTATGTCGCTTAATTAGCTTTCATTTACAAATGTAATATAACGAGCATGCAAATAACGTTAACAAGTTTTTTTGATAAATGTGACAAGAGGAAGTATTTAAAATCTCTATCTGGAATTATCCTATGACCAAACCAGTTTTTGAACTGATGATGGTGATGTTATAGGTTATTAATATATGATGTATCTAAATTTATTTCAGACCCATATGACTATTTGACTTAGATAGCTGGATTTGAAGATGTATAGATGTCTGAAAATTTCAGATTTTTCTACTTAAAAGTTAACTATTTGATAAATGCTGGGATAGAGTTTGTATTTTGGATCTAGTGTCTGAATATCCTAACGCTCCACTGACAAGAGCCATTAGCTTGAATCTGGTTTGGGGATAGGGATAATTTTAGGTAGAGATTTTAAATGTTTTTTCTTGTGGTATTTATTGAAAAAGCTTGTTTAGAGCTATTAGCACACTCATCGTATATATATATATTTCGAAATGTCGATTGGAATTTTTGAAAGATTGTAAGTTATTTAATATATATATATATATATATATATAATGTTTTCACAGTTATAAGATGTAGATAAAATAATATTTTTGAGTACAAACTGTGTATTATTTTGCATTACAATTCGATATTTTGACGGACTAGCAACCGCCATTATCAAGGTTAACTTTTGAAAAAACAATCACTAGATCTCAAATAATAAAGTGACTCAGTGCAAGATGAGAAGTGAGATTGAAGTTGAAGTGGTTCAGCATTCACAATATGAGGCTTATCAAAATGTTTATTTCCCTCAGTTTTTTCACCTATTAATTTCAAGTTAAAATTAGATAAAATGAAAGGTTTCCACATAGCTGGAATACATTGTGCTTTGTCAGCCCTATTTAAACAAGTAGGTCTCTTTAATATTTCAATTGACTCTCTCATGGTTCTTAAATCATATTTTTCCAAATTAGCAAGAATTTTTGTATTGAAGAAATTAGGGTTGTGACCAATTTCTAAAAAAATGTGAAGTAAAAACTGATGTGCTAATTTTTGATTAAAAGCATTTCTATGTTCCTTAATTCTGACATTTATTCATCTATTAGACTGACCCACATAGCTTCTTGAGCACTGCAAACATGGAATTTCATAAACTCCTTGGTGCTCCAAAAATATTCTGTCTTTAGGTTTATATAAAAAATCACCAATTTTTTTGCCAGTAGAAAAAGTAGTCTTTATATTAAAACAAGATAGTCTTCTACTGATTTTATCAGTAATCCCTTTAATGTAATGTAAAATTATTCTATTAAAAGAAGAATTGTCAATTATATCCTCTTTTTTTCTTTTTAGTATTAATATTATGTAAAACCTTATATATGATGTTTTTATTATAATTATTAAAAAGTAGAATATTTTTTGTAAGTTCTATTTTTTGAGTAAGATGTTCTTTATCAGATAAATTATAAGCTCTAGTCAAAAGATTTTTTGCTACAGAAAAAATTTGTGCAGGATGATGATGAGAATTAAAATCAAGATATCTGTTTGTATGGGTGGATTTTCTGTAAACTGATATTGATAATGTTTCATCACATTTTATTGCAATTAAAACATCTAGAAAAGAAAGTGATCTGTTATTTTCTACTTCCATAGTAAATTTAATATTTGGATGTCAATTATTTATAAAAACAACAAAAAAATTTAAAGCATCAATGCCATGATGCCATATGACAAATGTATCATTCACATATCTAAGCCAAATAGAAGGTTTTTTAGTAGCTGCACATAATACTTGACTTTCAAAATTATCCATGAAAAGATCATCAATTACAGGTTACAGTTGAGATCCCATAGAAAATCCTTTAATTTGTTTAAACTTTTGAGAATTATAAACAAAAAAATGTATTTTCAAGGCAATGCTTCACTAATCGAATAATAAAATCAGATAAATCATAGCATTGTGCTATTATACTTAATGCTCTTCAACAGGAATATTAGTAAACATAGAAGAAACATCAAAAGTAAACAATAAATCAGTTCCAGTTAGTTTTAAGTTTTTAATTATAGAAATAAAATGACTTGAATTTTTAATTCCTGATGGAATCTTGTCTGTCAATGGTTGTAAGCATTGGGCTAAATATCGAGCCAAAGCAAATGTGGGAGAACCTATAGCACACCCAATAGGTCACAATGGTATCTCAGTTTTATGAATTTTAGGCAAACCATAAAATTTAGGATATAATGAAGAACCTTCTCTTGGAGAAATTTTAATTTTCATATCTTCATCTAGACTAGAATGTTTGATTAGACATTTTGTCTTTTTCTCTAAATATGTCAGAGGATCTCTAATAATCTTTTTATAAGTTCCATCATTTAATAAATCTACAATTTTATTAACAGTCGAATTCCCTTTATCTGCTGAATAACAACAATAGAATCATCTTTTTTAAATTTTGAATTGCAATAAATTCTCTTTTAGATAAATTATTTTTTGGTGGTTTCATATTCTTTAAGACATGACAAACTTCAAATCTAATTAGATTAGCTGTGTGTAAGTCTATATTTTTTAAGGAAGATTCTATATTGCATATAATATTTTCAACTGAAACACGTTTAGGAGCCAGTGCATAATTAACATCTTTCTCCAACAGACAAATTTCATCAGAAGAAAGTTGATGATGGGATAATTTTTTTACATGTGAACTAGTCACAGTACTTTTAAAAAATTGTTTTTCCTTTCTACTTATTAATAAAGCAAATTTCTTTTTTGTTTCAAAGTTTTAAATTCTGAATCTTTAATAGATCGAAAATAAACAATTTTATCAAAAATAGACCAAAGAATGGGGGGGGGGGGATAATATTGCTTAACGTTAGAGTTCTCTCAGTAAAAAACAATCAATATAGTTTAACTTCCTCCTAATATCTTGAATAAAAGAAATCATTTTTTTTTTACTCAACACCTGTAGAATGTTTCTTATTTTAAAAGAGTTGGCATGAAACTTTAATCTGCAGTATAAACCTAAAGACAGAAAATTTTTGGAACACCAAGGAGTTTATGAAATTTCATGTTTGCAGTGCTCAAGAAGCTATGTGGGTCAGTGTAATAGATGAATAAATGTCAGAATTAAGAAACATAGAAATGTTTTTAATTAAAAAATTAGTACATCAGTTTTTACTTCCCTACAAACCTGATTTTGACAATACAAAAATACTTGCTAATTTGGAAATATATGATTTAAGAACCATGAGAGAGTCAATTGAAATATTAAAGAGGTCTACTGGTTTAAATAGGGCTGACGAAGCACAACATATTCCAGCTGTGGAAAACTCTCATTTTATCTAATATTAACTTAAAATTAATAGGTGAAAAAACTAAGGGAAATAAGCATTTTGATAAGCCTCATATTGTGAATTCTGAACTACTTCAAGTTTGAATCTCATTTCTCATCTCGCACTGAGTCATGTTATTGTTTGAGATCTAACGATTTTTCTTTCAAAAGTTGATGGCGGATGCTAGTCCATTGAAATATTGGTATGAAATAAAAAATAATACACAGTTCAGCCCCAAAACTATTTATTTACCTGCATCATACAACTGTGAAACATTAAATAATATATATATATATAAAGAAACCTACTGCCCCAAAGTTGATGGTGTCAGATATAATGCAACTGCTGGGTACATCATACAACAAAGTGAATACGGCTAAGTATTTGGATGATTTGATTGAAATGTGTCAACCAACCTACAACGAGTCATATCCAAAATTCCTGATTCAACAGCACATTTGGGTGCATCAGATGTTACAGAATCAGCAATGGCATATAATAAAGGGAGCGCATCTCACTACTGTCAGACCGAGGCCTTAGAATAAGATGCTAAAGATGTCACAATGAAATGCCCAGTTCCAAATCACATCTAAATATACTAACTTATAATTTACTAACAATATTTCTATATAACTTAGACCAGTGCACATTCATTACATCTCCCTCTTTAGGTCCCATTTCACTACAGAATTCAAACTCAGGTAGTTCTTCAGCTCTCTTCAGGAATGGACCTACTCAATTATTAACCAAATATGCCTATATGTAAGCATAGATATAGAAAAATACTGATGATGATCAATTATTTATAAGAGCAATACATAATTATGATGATGATCACCAAACTTCTAGTGGAATAAATGCATGATGGTGATGATGGCGATGATCAAATAATGATCAGATGGGTTTAAACAACTTAATTTATTAATAACATATAAAATAAATATTTACAAACAAAAAATAATAAAATAGACAAATATTCGGTTATCAAAAATGGTTTTTCTATCATCTTGATGGCTTCACACAAAGAAACAAAATAATTTGAAATATATTATATACAAAATTATACTATATAATTCATTAAATATATACATAAAAAAAACAAAATGAGAGTTCACTATTTCTAAACCCCATTAATGTAATTATTAGAATGATATTTTTAGGTTAGGGTAACTATATTATAATTATAACTATTTTTTTTTACCAATATATATATATATATATATATATATATATATTGGTAAAAAAAAATAGTATATATATATATATATATATATATATATATATATATACACCCCCACTCCCATTTATATGTGTATGTAAGTCCTAGTAAAAAAGATATTAATGACAGATACGATAAAGATGATTTACTCAGTGGGTTAATTGTGCATTCAGAAATAAAACAAAATTACAAGAAAATACACCTGGGTCTTGTTTTACATGATAGATAGGTTCCTCAGAAAACAAGTGCAAAGGAAATCATGCAAAAATAGATGTAACTTACCTTGAAAAAAAGGGGATATGGACTGTGATTTTTCAAAAATTGTGTAAAAGCAAAGCACCAACATAAAATTACTTTAAAATTTGCGCAAAAAAAAAAAAAATAAGGACAGAAAATATGACTAATAAAAAATTTTAAATTTGAAAAAAATTGATACAAGACAAACTTTTTTTAACTGTAATATTTAATTTTATTCAAAATAATATATTTTTATGCATAATTTACAGTACAGTAATTTACATTTTTATACATGTTTTAATTATTATCGCTATTTGCCGATAAACAGGTTCATTTGCAAACTGGTAAAAAATCAGATTTTAATTTTTAATTGTCAAATTTAATTGGGCCCACTGCTATTACTCATCTTTTAAAAATAAACTTGTGGACACTAAATGATTAATAATTGATTACGTTCTTTTTTAAAAAGCAAAAACAGAATGTGATTTAAAATGCAAAATTAACACGCACAATGTTTGAACAAATTTACATTATAATCTTGTAAAATTTAATGTGTGTATACATAAAATGTGGAAATCATGATTTTAATTTCATTATTGCATAAAATCTTACTATTATAAAGCACTGAAAATATTGAAATTACTAAGATGAAAGTCAAATTCCAATAATGTGCTATTACTTTCAATATGACGTAAGTACACAAAATTTATTATTTAAAGTAATAGTGCATTATCGGAGTTTGACTTCCGGAGAAATGTGAATCACGTAACTTCAAAATCGCGTTAAATAAATCCTCGTAAAAAGAGATCCAGGTGTATTATTAAAACTGATTAGTAACACAATAGTTTTGTTGTCCTCAATGTTAAATATATAAAAACCTTACTTGGAGTGAGGTTGCCTTGATGGATCAATGTTGAATTTCCAGAGGAATCTATAAATTTACTTTTATTAAAAAAAATAATACATATTAATTAAAGAGGATTCCTTTTTTAAAATATATCAACATATGACACATCTATTCGCTGCTTCCACTTTTAAATTGCAGGTGATCAAATTTGAAAAATGAATCTTAAATACACAATAAAAAAATTACAATACATAACCTTTCAAATAAAAAATGACAAAAGCAAAAAAAAATAATCACATGAATCAAAATAACATATATTTATCTTGAATAAAGCAAGCATTTTCTCTCCACAGTTAAGAATTTATAAATATAAATGGCAATCTCCATATATAGCAATCCTGTTTTCCCACTCTGTTAATATTTACGAAGTTCATGCTGCTTGGTTAAAACAAACACATCCAAATTATCTCTCCTGAATGTATATAAATCCATGGTAGATTGCTGTACACCAGCATTCTATAAGACAGACATCTTAATGCAAAATTTTATAACTTCATAATTCCATAATTTCCTAATGACATTGAAGTTAGCTTAGGAATGTTCCACAGCATTGGCTTTTTACCCCAAATATATCATAATGATTCCTTTATTATAAACTATTATTTATAATGTGGCTTAGATATATATAAAAATAACTTTTAAAGAAAACAGTTAATTTTTAGTAGTTTCAGATTTCCTTTGCATTATTTCTATTATAATGAATTTTAGCTTGTGAATAAATTAAGTCACTAGTTCATTCCTGCTAATTATAAATTAAAGTTTAACTTCTTGAAACTACAAATATTAAAATTTCACTGTTTTTTTTAGACAACAAAAGTTTTTTTTCTTCTTTTTAAAAGAAATAAAAACTTAACTTTTCTGCTGTTAATTTGATTCCTGATTTTCAAGTCAAGAACGCTATTCTGCTGTTGGTTCAATTGTAGATTTTTCCAGTCAAGAGAAACACTGCTAGATTGTCATGTGCTTGCTAAAAACCTATTGTTACAACTTAATAAAAAAAAATCAAACTATAAACATTATCATTATTATTATTTTTATTTAATCTTCATTATTCCAAACTTGATCATTTAACAACAATTTTGACCTCATATAAATTTTAATCTTTAATTATGTCTGTTCTATAAGTCAATCAATTAGTATTTTTAGTTAATGATATTAAATGAATAAAAGAAAAACAATTAATTTCTACCAATAGATGAACAGATTAGCTCATATGCATATATATTTCATGTGTATAAAAATTTGTTTGCTTTCTCACAATAGACAAAAAAATAAGGCTTAATTTCTCAACATATTAGTCTGTATGTATATTTATACATGTACATACTATATGTGTATAAGCAAGTATATAATATATTTTATTTGCCTACCACTTGATCTGAATTCATAATATTGTAAAAGAAATTGGGGGGTATGAAGGCTAGTTGTAAACCACCTCTTACAATATATATATATATATATATTAAGCATTAAATAACCCCACATGGCTAAGAAATCCAGTACCACCCTCTGTGAACTAATATATAAATGCATTAGAGTTCGAATTTCAAAATAGCCAGATCAAAATGATACCACTTTGACGTGTCTGCAATATGATGTTATATATTGAAATACAAACAAACTCAAACAAAGAACTTAAAATTTTAGCAAACAACGATCTTAACTTTTTGCTACAAACATGTTTTACTATTATTATATAAAGACAAACTAAACTTTAATAATTTTAATCTTTAAACCACCTAACACAAATGTATAGAAAATAATCCCAGTGCCTAATGCTATACTGAAATAAATATACAAATATTAAGCATTAAATCACACCACATGGTTAAGAAATCCAGAACCGCCCTCTGTGAACTAATATATAAATACATTAGAATTCGTATTTCAAAATAGCCAGATCAAAATGATACCACTTTGACCTGTCTGCTATACGATGTTATCATCATATAGTAGATAGGTCAAAGTGGTATCATTTTGATCTGACTATTTTGAATTTATATATTAGTTCACAAAGGGTGGTACCCTTTGACCTGTCTGCTATATGATGTTATATATAACATCATATAGCAGACAGGTCAAAGAGGTATCATTTTGATCTGGCTATTTTGAAATATGAACTGTAATGTATTTATATATTAGTTCACAGAGGGCGGTACTGGATTTCTTAACCATGTGGGGTGATTTAATGCTTAATATTTATATATTTATTTCAGTATAGCGTTATGCACTGGGATTATATATATATTGTAACGATCCGGAGAAAACGACTTAACGTAAACTGCACTACGGGGCGCCATCTAGGCATTTGAACCTAGAAAAATTTATAAAGTAGGCAGATACGTGAGTCAAAAAAAATATATATTTTTTTTTTTCTTAAATTTTGATTCCGGTCGTTAGCCCATGTCACTAGCTCAGTGGAATAGCAGAGATTTAATAAGATAATCTAAGAGCATATATATCATTTACTAGGATATAAAAGAATAAAGTAAGCCACTGCCAGTAATTATCATACAAACAGATTTATTTATGCACATATATATAAGGTTTAAAATTATTTTAGTGATTTACATTTAAACATTTAACATTATTTTTAACTTTGATTTTACTTTAATTTACATTGAGTTACTATTATATTATAAATTTACATTTTTAATCAAGTTCGCACAGATGGGCTTATAAACCTGTTTAATATGTTGCTATAGATCGGTTACATAGATTTCAACGGTCAAAAACATTTCAAAGTAAACATAAACGATCAAAATACAAAATTATTGATTACTGACAATTGCATAGGGAATTATAAGAAACCCTCCAGTATTCATCGTAAGATACTTGCATCATCACCAATAACTTAAAAGACATCCGAATAAATACCTTTTAGATACTCACCGTAAGGTATCAGTATTTGTCGAATGTCTATATATATTTTGATCAAATATGAAAACGCAAACATATTTAACCGATAGCCAATCTATGCAAGCGTCTATAAACAACTTAAATTTAATAGTTTTATAGGATCGAGCCTGAATATACTATATAGATTTGCATTCGAAAATAAAATATTCTATCCCTATTTAACCCTAGGCAACACATTTCGCAATCAACCGGCACCAATCCATCTGATACATTCATGTATTCAATGTAGCATGATACGACAACACAATTATATTGTCAGGAATGTACATCTGAACAATATGAAGAAAGAAAAATGACATTGACTCTCCACCCACAGGAATGTGACATCTGTGGGCAAGTAGATCAATAAACTAAAAACTCCATAGGAATGGGCTGCGGTCTTCTGCCGACTTACAAACCCATCCATAGGCAAACAGAGGGTGTGTGGCGTATTTTATAATCCTGCCCGTAGCGGATCTCATGCTTACACCTACTAATTACATAAATATATCCAATCCATTGAACCAATTCAACCACGAAATGAACAACCCAAGATTACCCTCCCTTAATTATCTTTACAAGTCGATACAGCCATTCACGCCCGACTCAAGTTTAACATTTTTTTATAATTTATTTAACGGAAAACAGAAATCATAACAACTTAAAGAACAAAATTAAATAAATAAATAAATAAATGGAAATGATTTTACAAATTAAATACATTAAATAAAATTATAACCAATTAATAAATATTGTTGGTCAGATAGAATAATATTAAAATCATTTTAAATATGAAAAGTTTTTAATTTACTGTTCATAAATTTTAAAGTTCTTACGGTTATCGAAATAGTTCATCCTATTATATTCCGGGCCGTTTAAACGTGAATTCCCACGTCGTCCAAAGATTAGTATCCGGTTGATTCATTTATTTATCCTTTGGAGATTTTGTTTTTCGTGTAGTTGGTCCTCATTGTATAAACGATGGCCCATTTTTTTCTCTTTCTTAGCAGAACTGAAGGGATTGAAGCTGTGCGTCTTTTTCAATCCCCCCAGCGCTAACACCTAGCTGTTACATCGTCAATAATCAATCAATTTCCAGTCACTAGTCACTGATTAATAATTTCCAAAATTTTCCTTTTATATTAATGTGAAGGATTGAATTTACATTACGTCATCGATGAGATGATCCTTTTCGTTGAGGTCCGATTCCATAGGGATTTCTTCTTATTTGCTAACAGTTTTTATTGTTTTCTTATCTGACAGGTGTTTTTACATTTAAATGCCGAAGGCTGGTTTACATTTAACTAATTAACAATCATTTCCATTTCTAATTAATTACCCTGTTTTCCAAATCAAAAATATATTTAAAGACAGATTTAGAGATATAATTTTATCTCCAAATCTTTTTAAAATTTAGTTTTAAAAATACCTTTTTCTTTAATAAAAATTTTATTTTAATAATTTTTATTATCTGTGCGACTTAATATATAAGAGTTTAAGACGATATTTTAATTTCAATTTTTAATTTTTAAAGAAAGTTTTTAAATGCGAACTTTTTATTTTAACTTGTTTAATAATTATATATAAAAAAAACAATGTAACGAACGTCTGTGCTCGTTACAATATATAGAAAGAGAGATGGATAAATAGAATGTAGATAGGCAGATAAATAGATAGAATACCTATATCAATATATATTTAAGAAAATAAAAGTAGTTGTCCATTATGAATTAGTGTCAGATTTTATAAATTAAATTTATATTCTGTCAATAAAGTTAGTCTTCTATATATTATAGGCACACACACACACGCAGACGTAAAGATATGGATGATTAAATATATAAAAAAAAATAGAGCTGGTTTATTTGTTAATTTATTTTGTTTTAAAAAAACTAATCTAATGCAATTCAATTAAATAAACTTGTTTAAAAGTTATGCATATATTTTATCCACCACATCTGAATTCTATATTTTGATAAATTTTGTGTGTTATATATAATTTCCTGGTTGAGTTTTATTTATATGTAATCAGTCATGGATGACTTTGATTTTCTCTGGATTAAAAGAGATTTTTCTCCATGAATTTTATTTTAATTGTTCTCCAGGTTATTGGTTTCAAAACATTTTATTAATGAATTACATTGTATATATTAGGTATTTAGATACATACTGTTTTAAAGGTCAATAGTTTTGAGTGATGAGTCTTTTGGTGCTGAGGTTTATAAATCAATTTGATCTGTAACTTATGTTTTGGATAGTTAGAGGTTATTTCTATGGAGGAGAATCAAACGCCTATTGCATAAAACTGTTTTTGAGATTGCCTCTGCATTAAGAATATTTAAATTAATGTAATCTATTTTATTATTGCCTATTTAATGGTAATATAAGTTTATGCTTTCCAATTGAATTGTTAATAAATTTGTATTGTTTGTTTATTGGTTCATAGTATTTGTATACTGTTTTCTGTTCTTGCGAATTGCTGTTTCTAAGAAATCCCTGTTTTCTATGGCCTATAGCCATTTAAAATATCTATTAATACTCATATGTGACTGTACAGGTCTTCATAAATAATCCCTGATATAAATTCTAATAGTTTTTTCTCTTTGTTTTTTTATTTTGATTATTTTTGGGCTTGAATTAAGATTTGATAAATACTTTTATTATTAAAACCATTTGCTATAAAAACATATAGTTTTTTAAGAGCTAATGGTTAGAATAATAAAATTATTTACCAAACTTAATCCAACACAAAATAAAAAACAAAACAAAAAAAAAAACAACTATAATAATTTCTGTGATAGTATTGGATGAAAACAAAAATGCTACAATATAAAAACAGTATATTATAAATTTATTTTAAATGCACATTGGTTAAATATTTACTAAAGTTGTAAACCTTAAGAATATGCGCATGAAAATGTGAAGGTAGGAACCTCTACAGGTCTTAACCACAAGCTTACACTTTGGAAGAAAAGAGGAGAAGCTTCTTTACTTCAACCTACTTTCTATATGAATAGGTGAAGCTGAAGCCATTAGATCTGAGAGCGTGAAGCTATTCAATACTTCACTGATTAAGTCCACAATTCCTATTACACATTAGTACTCGGGAAATCTTTCGATTTACAATGAGTCAATGAAAAGATCTTATAGTTAGAAATCTATTACGATAATTTAAAGTTGTAATTATAAATTTATTTATTGAAAGACTGTATATAATATTTAATTACCGTCATATTTATTGTTGTTATAATAGTTTTTAATTAATGGACTTTTATTTGTATTATAGATAGATAGATAGATAGATAGATAGATAGATAGATAGATAGATAGATAGATAGATAGATAGATAGATAGATAGATAGATAGATAGATAGATAGATAGATAGATAGATAGATAGATGGATGGATGGATGGATGGATAGATGGACAGATATAGATGGACAGATAGATAGATAGATAGATAGATAGATAGATAGATAGATAGATAGATAGATAGATAGATAGATAGATGGATAGATAGGTAGATAGATGGATAGATAGATAGATAGATAGATAGATAGATAGATAGATAGATAGATAGATAGATAGATAGATAGATAGATAGATAGATAGATAGATAGATAGATAGATAGATAGATAGATAGATAGATTGAGATATATATATATATATAGATAATAGTACGTACAATAAATGTAAATGCATTCAAATAAACAATTTTATATCAATTTACTTTCAAACACTAGTCATATTTATTACTTAATGTTTTTATTAAATTATATTCAAATATATCACTAATGTACTTTACGATCTTTTGCATTAAGGTTTTTCTATTAATAAAATATAATATATATTTGTGTATTTTTATTTTGAAAAACATTTATTGATTTTTATTTAGTTAGTTTTTAAAAGTAATTTAAAACTGTTCACCTGAAAAAAATAAATCTTATATTTTCTCAGGTGATAAGACAACATACAATTTCATTTTCAGTGATAGGTAATCTTTAGTATTGATTTCTATATATATATTGCTGATAATTTTGATATTTTTTATAGTGAACCAATAATCTTTTTATGTGATATATATAAAGTTCAACTTTTTAATCCTACCAATACAGCATCTAAAACCTTCTAAAATATAGATATTCAAATACATCAACTACACAAGCTAAGAATAGCACACAATTTTAAACTTGTTTTTTCTTAGATTTTATAGACAGTGAACAACACAGACACACACATTAGGAAAAGGTTAAATACGAATAAACAGCCATATGCATATACATTTATATATAAATATTGATATGAAGTTTTACACGAATTGCATATATAAAAGACATATTTTGCAGGTTCATCCATGTTAAAAAATCTAAATATTAATATACCGACGTTTTGACTTAATCACACAAGTCATCTACTGGGTGATAAAAGGTAGAAAGACGGTTGTAGAGGTGCTACAACCACCGATTTGAAAAAAATAAATTAGATGATTTTTCCTTACATTTAAATAATATGCATCCTCATATTAAATTTACAATAGAGACAAGAGCCTGATGGAAAACTCCCTTTTCTTGATGTTCTAGTCACCAGGACACCAGATAGTTTATCTTTTTCGGTTTTGCTGAAAGAATACACACACGGACAGATATTTACATTTTCCATTCTCATCATCACCCAACTCACTTTCCGTAGTCCAAAACCCTTTTAAATAGAGCAATTAACCTTTCAGATAAATCACATCTGAAAGTAGAAATAAATCATATTAATAGTGTTTTATTAGCAAATAGTTATAATTATAAATTTATTAAAAAAGCCTTATTTCAAGCCCAAAATGGACAAAATAGGAAACAAAAAGATAATAAATCTGCTATTAGGATTTGTGTTCCATATGTAAAAGGAAATGCAGACTGTATTGGACATATATTAAAACGCTATAATATAAATGTAGAGTTTTGTACTCATCAAAAGATCAGCAATATAATAACCAAGCCTAAAGATTCAATCCCTCTTGAATCTCATAGTGTTTATGAAATCTCATATGAAAATTGTAAAGCTTCTTACATAGGTATGAGTAATTGTCACATCAGTGTTAGGAAAGATGAGCATGCTAATGCAGTTAAACAACATTCATCATCATCAGCACTCTCACTCCATACTATAGATTAAGATCATAAAATTGATTTTTCTAGTACCAGGATCATATACAGTGCAAAATCAGAGAAGTAATTGAGATACTTAAAAGGCCAGATTGTATCAATAAGTGAGATGATACATGCAAACTTCCTCCTATTTGAAAAGATTTTTTTAAAAAACATGCTTAATTTAACATTTTTGCTATTGGGGGAACTTTAACGTTTTTTTTCAAATCTGTGATTGTAGCATCTCTACAATCATGTTTCAACCTTTTATCACCCAGTAGATGACTTGTGTGATCAAGTCAAAATGTCGATATATTAATATTTAAATTTTTTAACATGGATGAAACAGCAAAATATGTCATTTATATATATACACCTGGGTCTCGTTTTATGCGATAGATAGGTTCCTCAGAAAACATGCGCAAAAGAAATCGCACAAAAATAGACGTAACTTACCTTGAAAAATGGGGGATACAAACTGTGATTTTTTAAAAATTGCATAAAAGCAAAGTACCAACCTAAAATTAATTTAAAATTCGCGCAAAAAAAATAATGAAATAAAATATGACTAATAAAACATTTCAAATTTGAAAAAAAAATTGATACAAGACAAACTTTTTTTAACTATAATATTTAATTTTATTCAAAACAATATATTTTTATGCATAATTTACAGTAATTTACATTTTTTATACATGTTTTAATTATTATCGCTATTTGCTGATAAACAGGTTCGTTTGCAAACTGGTAAAAAATCACATTCTTCACAAGAGGAAATACAACTAGCGCCAACTGCACTCTCATGTTGTGTTAATAATTTTCTGTTGACAACATAATCAGTAATTAATCTAACAACTAAAAATTAATTTCTTATTTTTGTCTTTTATTTTTTAATTTTCAATTTTAATTGTACCCACTGTTATTACTCACCTTTTAAAAATAAACTTGCAGACACTAAATGATTAATAATTGATTACATTCTTTTTTAAAAAGCAAAAACAGAATGCGATTTAAAATGCAAAATTAACACGCACAATGTTTGAACAAATTTACATTATAATCTTGTAAAATTTAATGTGTGTATACATAAAATGTGGAAATCATGATTTTAATTTCATTATTGCATAAAATCTTACTATTATAAAGCACTGAACACATTGAAATTACTAAGATGAAAGTCGAATTCTAATAATGTGCTACTACTTTCAATATGATGTTAGTGTGCAGAATTTATTATTTAAAGTAATGGTGTATTATCGGAGTTCGACTTCCAAAGAAACATGAATCGCGTAACTTCAAAATCGCGTTAAATAAATCCGCGTAAAACGAGACCCAGGTGTATATGGCTACCAAATCTTTTAATATAGCTTTACAATATATCTTTTGTGTAATAATAGCTCATTCACTTTGTGCTATGTTAATAATTTGGATTTGAATCCATCTGAAAACCTCAAAATTGCACTTAGGACAATTTTTGAGTTGATAACATCCTATTACATTTTTCAATATCAATTAGTAGTGCACATCAATAGTAGATAGAGAGTATAATAAGAATAAAAAAACAATAACATATGAAAATAATTGATAAATATCAGTTTTGGTGAATAATGTTTTATGTTTTATCATAGAATTATTGAAGATAGTTATGAGTTATTAATTATAAAGTAATTTTAACATGCAAATAAGTACTACAAACATAAATACATATTATTATTATTATTATTATTATTATTATTATTATTATTATTATTATTATTATTATTATTATTATTATTATTATTATTATTATTATTATTATTATTATTATATGCATATAATTTTGAACTCATAATATAATAACATTTCTTTAGCATCTACATATATTTCTTTTCATTATATATATACATAAATTTAACTATTATTATCACTTACCTTCCTTTCTTCTTTCTTTATATATACACCTGGGTCTCATTTTATGCGGTAGATAGGTTCCTCAAAAAATGCGCACAAAAAAAAATCTGCACAAAAATAAATGAAACTTACCTTGAAAAATGGGGAATAGGTTCTGTAATTTTCAAAATTGGCATAAAAGCAAAGCAATGAGGAAAAATTACTTTAAAATTCACATTAAAAAACTAAGGAAATAAAGTATGACTAACAAAAAATTTCAAATATTTTAAAAAAATTAATACAAGACAAACTTTTTTTACTTTTTTTTATGAACTACAGTATTAATTTTACATTTTTTCATACATATTTTAATCATTACTGCTCTTAAACAATATGCATTTGTTTGTGAACTAGTAAGAAATCAAATTCGTGATGTAATGTACAACTAGTGCCACTTTCAGTCTTGTGCTATGTTAATGGTTTTCTGTGTCTATATTAAAAAAATGAGATTGCAATCAAAACAAAAAGGTTATACATTATCATTAGAAAGATTATTTTCAGTTTATAATATCAATAAAATTGTTATTATTTATTTTAAAAATCTAAAAAAATATTTATTTCTATTAATATCTAATAAAATACGTTTTAAAAGTTTAAAATTTTTGGATATTTATTGCAATATTTTTATACATACATATAAATCTATTATTATTACTTACTCATTAGTATAAGTAGGTCATTTACATAGAAACTAAGATTCTAAACACAGCTTCAGGCCATATTCATGTTAGCTGCTAATATAAGGTTATATTTTTGAAGAAAAAAAAAGTATTTCAAGTCAAAATAAGTTATTAATAATTTAAATTTCTTGATATCTAATAAATATAATGAAATATGAAAGATATTAAGAAGAAACATGAATCACATAACTTCAAAATTGCATTTAAATAATCCACATAAAATGAGACTCAGGTGTATATATAAGACCTATTTTGCGGGTTCATCCATGTAAAAATTTAAATATTTATATACGGACATTTCGACTTGATCACACAAGTCATCTACTGGGTGATAAAAGGTAGAAAGATGGTTGTAAAGGTGCTACAATCACTGATTTGAAAAAAAAATTAAAGTTCCACCAACAGCAAAAATGTTAAATTATAAATGTTTTTTTTTTTTAAATATTTCCAAATATGAGGAAGTTTGCATGTATCATCTCACTTATTGATACAATCTGGCATTTTAAGTATCTCAATTGCTACTCTTATTTTGCACTCATAGAGATTATTACATCTACTATAAAAATCAATTTTATGACCTGAATCTATAGTATAAAGTGAGAGTGCTGTTGAAGATGAGTATTGTTTAACTGCAATAGCATGTTCATCTCTCCTAACACTGATGCAATGATTATTCATACCTATGCAAGAAGCTTTATAATTTTCACATGAGATTTGATAAACACCATGAGATTCAAGAGGGATTGAATCCTTAGGCTTGGTTATTATATTTGGAAAAAACAACAAAAGATATTATTAATAAATCACCTATTAAAACAGAGATAAAAAAAAATAATAATAATCCTTTGTGAAAAATCATGTGTCCATCCAAAATTATATGAATTCCCAAAAATTCACAAACCAGATACCTCCCTTCTTCCAATAGTAAGTGCAATTGGATCTCCAACTCATACTTTAGTTAGATACTTATCTGATTTCATTAAACCTACAATCCGATCTATTAAATCATATATTAAAAACTCTTTTCACTTTATTTCTGTTTTAAAAAATTTTTAAATTAATGCTAATGACATTCTGGTCAGTTTTGATGTTGTATCTTTGTTTACAAATATTCCAATTGATGAAGCTTTAAATGTAATCTCGCAATGCTGCAATTTACCAGACCATATTATTGATTTGATTAAACATTGTCTCTTGAACACATATTTTATAAACAATGGACAGCATTACAGACAAGTTTTTGGTACTCCTATGGGCTCACCTATCTCAGGAGTAATAGCTGATTTATTCATGTAAAATATAGAAACTCATGCTTTAGAATCATCATCATTAAAACCTCTCATTTGACTCAGATACATAGATGACCCTTTTGTCATATGGTAACATGGAAAAAATAAATTAGATGATTTTTTCTTACATTTAAATAATATGCATCCTCATGTTAAATTTACAATGGAGACAGAGTCTGGTGGAAAACTCCCTTTTCTTGATGTTTTACTCACCAGAACACCAAATAGTTGAAAGAATACACACACAGATAGATATTTTCATTTATATTCTCATCATCACCCAACTCAGATAGTTTCAGTAGCCAAAACTCTTTTAAATAGATCAATTAACCTTTCAGATAAGTCACATCTGAAAGAAGAAATAAATCATATTAATAGTGTTTTATTAGCAAATAGTTATAATTATAAATTTATTAAATCAGCCTTATTTCAAGCCCAAAATGAACAAAATAGGAAACAAAAAGATGATAAATCAGCTATTAGGATTTGTGTTCCATATGTAAAAGGAACTACAGACAGTATTGGACATATATTAAAACTCTATAATATAAATACAGCATTTTCTACTCATCAAAAGATCACCAATATAATAACCAAGCTTAATGATTCAATCCCTCTTGTATCTCATGGCGTTTATGAAATCTCATATGATAATTGTAAAGCTTTTGCATAGGTATGAGCAACCATTGCATCAGTGTTAGGAGAGATGAACATGCTAATGCAGTTAAACAACACTCATCATCACCAGCACTCTCACTCCATATTATAGATTCAAGTCATAAAATTGATTTTTCTAGTACCAGGATCATATCCAGATGTGATAATCTCTACCAGTGCAAAATCAGAGAAGCCATTGAGATACTTAAAAGGCCAGATTGTATCAATAAGTGAGATGATACATGCAAACTTCCTCCTATTTGGAAAGATTTTTTTTAAAAAACATTCTTAATTTAACATTTTTTGCTATTGGTGAAACTTTAATGTTTTTTTTAAATCAGTGATTGTAGAGCCTCTACAAACGTCTTTCTACCTTTTATCACTCAGTAGATGACTTGCGAGATCAAGTCAAAACATCAGTATATAAATATTTAAAATTTTAACATGAATGAATCTGCAAAATGTATTTTATATATGCAACCTATGAAAATCTACCTATCAACACATATATTATTAGTTAAAATAAGTCATAGATCACATGACCCTATCTCTTAAGCTTGTATGAACCTACCCTGACACTTCTCTGAGGAGTGCCAAAGCATGAAACCAAGGTCAGGGTTTTGAGGAGGGGTTCCTGACAGAGATATTTTAAGTGCTGGCTCTGGCTAAGCATTTATCACAAAGCTTGTAGAGGAATTGACAATCCTCATTGTTTTATATATATATATTATTAGTTCATTTATAATTTGATTTTCTATATTATGCTCAGTTTTATTTGCTTTTACAATCAATTGGCCAACTTGACTTCACAAAATGGCTAATTCTTTATATATTTCTTCCTCTAATGATTGTAATACAATCATTAACTCTTGACCATCTTTTATGATTTTATCAACTTTATCAAACTGATTACCTATCTTTAACATTTTTTTCAAAAATCTGTTGAGTAATGGATAAATTTTTCATTTGATTAGTTAATCTATTATTATTCCCTTTTATTTCCATTTGTATAGATAATAAATTGTTTTCTTTTCTGTATGGATGTTTTCTAGACATCAAACCAATTTTCTTTTAGTTTTCGTCACTTGTTGAGAATTTTCTCATAGCATATCCTGATTAATTATTAAATCCTCTTCAATCTTTTAACAATCTACTAGACCTTTTTGTAACTTGATTATTTTTTTCATATTTTTTTATTATCTATTTCTACTATTTTCTTATCCACTTTCTTTAATTCTTCTCCAAATTTGACTTTTAAATTCTGAAATTTCTGTTCGAAACATTGTTGAAGTCTTTTTTTCTAAATCCACAATTTGTTTATCCATTCTATCACTTAAACTAGTAAAATTTACTTCACAATTCTTTCTATTTTCTTCTATTTTATTTTTAAATTTCTTCAATTTTGAATTCAAATTCACACAAGTTACTTCGAACTTGGAAATTATACCTTCTTTTATTATTACAATATTTTATTTGATACTTTTGATCATCTTTAAATTATTTTCTTCAAATAATTAGGAATTTATTTCTTCTTTCAATTTGATATTATTTTCTTCCAATTTGGAATTTATATCATTTTTCATCATTACAGTACTTTCTTCTATCTTTTGCAATAAAAGTTCCATTTTTTTTATTTTTATAAATAATGCAATACTTGATACCTCTATTAATAATACTACATTTTCTTCCTCCATGGTAGATAATATTTTTTTAATCAGTAACTTAATACAAGAAGATCAAAGTCTATACTCTCATCAATTACAAATTCCACCAAAACATGATGAATACATTTAAAATAAACACAACTCTCTCAAAATTTCTTTATATGTTTTAATATTAAAAATACTCTCCCAAATAAATATTCTACTACATGCTCTAATCTCATGTCTCTTTTCACTTTTTTATTTCTGGATTTGTTGTATCATGTTACTACAATTTCTTTCTTTCAAATGTGTATTTGTCCTCTTTACCAAAATTTCATTCCTTCATTAGACCCACTAAATTTCATATCATATTCATTAAAGATGAGGCTATCAATAAAAATATTGAAGAATTTAACAATCCCTTTATTTAAAATATACTAATAATTGCATATTTTATATCTTACACTTTTACTTATAGAACAAGCATAACTAACATTCAACTGAATTCACTAATACAATTTGCTAAATAGTACTATGTGCATTCTACATTTAGTAAATACAAATATAAATATGAACCATCAGAAATAGTATCTCTGGTTTAATCCATTAAATATGAAAACTGGGTATTCTACCCCTTAATACATGCACACATATAAGTGTAAAAAATCAGGAATTACATTTTGGATATTTGCACTTTAGTGACAACTCCACACATTTATCACCTAGCACTATATCAATATTTGCAAACATTTTCCTATGCACTTAAAATTATCAGTTACCTACTCATATCTAAGATATCCTTTCATTTAACAATTTTCCATATAAAAATGCACTTTCCTCCATTTACATATACATTTATTTCAAATCCAATAAAAATATTCATGATAACATATTTACTCCCACTTTACTAGCATGGTCACCATCACCTTTAACAGAATAAACAATCACTTTATCTTACTAAATTTTTATTAGGTCATTAAATTTATTTAATCTCATTACAAAAAAAAAATCAAGCGATATGTCACATGACCTAATTTAATTTGCGAGCTCTATATATAATATTATTTAATCTCATTTTACATTGCACATCAATTACTAATATTTTCATTGTTAAGTATAAAATATCATATATTAATATAAATTTCAAATACTTTCTCTTGATTACAAGAGCATCATCTTATAACAAATACATATTTTTTTCAGAAGTTGATAAGTCAGAAATTATAAATATATACTTCATTGATAAAATTCTCTTTAAGAAGTCAAAATTGAAATGGTATAGGTGTATTGTACTCTTCTCTATCATGGTATAAGTTTAGTGAACCAATGCCAAATATTGCAAAGATATAAATAAATGGAAGTAACTATTTTTTTTCTCAGGGTACAAGTTTATTAAAGTTTCAAAAATTAAGAAGCCAAAAACTGTAATGGAATTAAAAAATAAAAAATAAAATACAATATGGCTGCTGTGGTAAGGAAGTAAGGCATCAAAAGCATACATATTCTAACCTGCAATCATCTATAATTTGATAATGATAATTATTATACAAGCTACATATTTTACTTACAACAATATGGATGCCACTTCTTCATTTAGTTACAATTATCTTACAGCTTGAGTCAATGTGCAAATCCATAATATAATTGTTTAGTTTTATATGATAAATTTCTTATAAGAGAAACTCAATGAATAGATATAACAACCTCAATTCAACATTCATGACTGACAGATTTTTCCATAACTTCAAAGTAAAATAAAAAACATAAATGTAATTTAGTGATCAAGGTCACCATGATAATTGTTAATAATATTAAATTTACTATACATAATATACAACACAAATGATGGTTAATACGAAATAAATAACGATAAAATAATAAATCAATAATTATATACTCCTCTATTTTCAGTTTTACATTTTATAACATTAAAAAACATGTTTCACTTCTGTTAAAATACAAAATTATGTAACATTGTAAAACAATATTATTTCAGCCTTTTTTATTACGTTATTATTATTCAACCATTAGAAACAAGTCACCACCTAAACTTACCTATATAGATGTAATCAATATTTCACACTGTTGTCAAGGCAAGCTCTCACCTTTTAATAACAAGAGTTGAAATTCATTCTTACTAATGGTCCAATGAATATATATGGACACTTAAAGATTGCAACTTATTATTATTATATAATAATAATTGCAGTAACCAACATATTTCTTTACTAATTATAATTTAAATAATATTAGATTCATTAAATAGAGCAGAATTAAATTTCATCAAGTATTAATAATATTTAACTCTCCTGTATGTGATAAAGATTATATATATATATATATATATGATCACTAGATGAAGCTTTACCAATAGCTCCTAACAAGCTTGTTTACATAAATGCCGAGAGTGATAGAATTCAATATCTCTTTCGTTGTCTCCACCTCCAGACCATGGTTTCGAGCTAGTTGGCTCACATCAGTGAAGGGTTGGAAGACTAGGGTTTCAAGCTAGTTGGCTCACGTTAGTGAAGGGTTGGAAACTAGTTTCTAGTCTTCCAACCCTTCACCGATGTGAGCCAACTAGCTCAAAACCGTGGTCTGGAGATGGGAGACAATGAAAGAGATATTGAATTCTATCTCTCTCGGCGTTTATGTAAACAAAGTTGTTAGGAGCTATTGGTAAAGCTCCATCTAGTGATCATAAAATGCAAGCTAAAAGCAAGTTACGAAATTTATAACTTGTTTTGTTTATCATATATATATATATATATATATATATATATACTCTGCTTTGAGTTAAAATATACTTAATGTTTAGCAAAACTTATAAACATAATCATTTATTAAAAAATGTATATGTTTATTTTATAAATAATAATATGATTGAACTGAAGTAACATGTGCCCCATAACTTTATATTAGGTTCACATATGCATATATATAAATAAAAGTATTATTGACATAATTTTATATTGAACACCTTGGATCATTATATATTTTCTTTATAAAATAAATATAAAATAATATTATCATTTTTTTATTTATTTAATCTGATTGATGCAATATTGAATAAGAACCATCAATTGTCACTGCTTGTTTCTTCAGGCCCTCTCAATAATTTGTATCAAAACTGGCAACATAATAATTAAGTGGAATTATTATTATCTATTAGCTTTAATTAGCCAACTTTGTTTTTGAACAATATTTTTAATACCCTTTTTGCTCCCTAGTTGATTGATAAATATTAAAAATTATAAGTTATTCATTAATTTTGAAAAGATTTGTATTATATAATTTACTTATATCATGCTATGTTTTATGCTATGCATTTCTTTAACATTAAAGTGAGATTTTGTATTACACAATTCAGATATTCCATGTTATGTTTTTTATACTATGCTATTCATTAATTATGGAAAACAATTTGTATTATACAATTCATTTATTTAATGCTATGTTTTTTTTAATCAAATGTTTTCCATCTGATTTCTTGCCAAAATATAGTAGAAAGTGATGGGTAAATCTATCACTCAATCTTATTATCATAGAAATCCATGTCTGCGATTTCTGATATATTTATGATTATTTCACAGTTCAGTATTTTTAAATCAGAAGATTTGAAGATATGTGTCACTATGTTCAATGTATGCTTCCTCTCTCTAATTTACTAAAAAATCACACCATTTTACCAAGCAGGCAATCATTTCAAGAAATTCTTTATAGATCTTTCCACAGTCTTTCTAACATTTTTTAAATATACTTATTTACATAAATAAAAGTGTAAACATTTTTTTAAAAATACAGTCACTTATATAAATAAAATTGTAAAAAAAAAAAATTCTATAAAATGCAACAAAAATAATGATTATTAATAAACTAGGATAATAAAGTATTATCTTTTTTCTATTTTCTATTATAAGACCCTAAATAACAACAATATTAATTTGGTAGAACACCATCTGTTGACATAAATATAAGTGTTAGCAAGTTTTTAACTTGTTTTTTGTTTTTCATAAATGTACCTTTGAGGTCTTTCTAGCAATGATATATATTGCAGAGGCTTCTACTATGTGGTGATGCTGAACTGAGATCAGACCCATATAGCTATCTGGCTTGCTATGCTGAGTTTGAAGACATTACATGTCTAAAAGATTCATGCTTGCAAGCTGAATAGAAACTGTTTCATAAACGCTCAGAGTTTGTGTTTAGATCTAGTTTCTAAAATTCCTGTCTTTCACTGATGATAGCAAATAGCTTGAAATCATGATCTAAAAGTGGAATTAAAGTTAGAGATAGTGAATGCATGCTCTGATGTTTATGTAAACATACGCTTGACGGTGTTTTTTGGTAGAACACCATCTGTTGACATAAAATATTTAATATTGATGTGCATAATTTTACTTATTTATTTATTATTGTATACACACACATCATATATTTACTAAGTTATTTATCCACAACCAATACACATTATAAAACTCTTTGTTAACAATATTTTATAATTCATTAAAAAAAAAATTAATTGAGCTTTTGTTTTATCTTATTTTTTTAAACTATTTTTTAAAATACTTTTTCAGCCTTCATATGACCTTCCTATTTACCATATATATATATAGATAGATAAATGCTGATTTTAGAGTTAGTATTTATATCTAGTTTCTAGTCTTCCTACCCTTCACTGATGTGAGCCAAACGAGCTCAAAACCAGCTGGTCTGGAGGTGGAGACAATGAAAGAGATATTGAATTCTATCTCTCTTGGCATTTATATAAACAAAGCTTGTTAGGAGCTATTGGTAAAGCTCCATCTAGTGATCATAAAATGCAAGCTAAAAGCAAGTTACGAAATTTATAACTTGTTTTGTTTATCATATATATATATATATTCTGTAGATCATTTTTTGAATTAATTGGAGTAGTAAAATGATCAATATAGTTATGTCAAGTATTGAAAAAATATAATATTAACATACCTGTATGCACCAATATTTAATTGAATGGTTCTAATTTTTTCATTCTTTGCAATAATTAATTAGCTATATAATATTTATAAAAAAAACTGTACAATATATCAGTGGAGAAACAACTAGTAAGTTTTTTATGATTTATTGTCATTTTTGTAGCTATGCTTTTTGACTTAGTGAAACATTGAGCATAAAATATGTATGTCACCAGATGAAAATCATAGAAATCACACCGATTTCCACCACTTTGCATAAAGAAATAAAAATCTAATTTTAAAAGTGAAAACGTAATCTGAAGCATTTAAATAGATCATAAATTAATCACATAAATTTCAAACAAAAATGGGAACCATTAACACTGATTAATCATTTAACTATAATTTAGAAGCATAGCCATTGAATTTCTGCATATAATCATGTTGAATTGCATTGACTTTGCATAAGATTAAGTAGCATAAAAAATTATTGAAACAAAAAAGTACAATGGTCATTTCAGTTTTTCAGTTGCCAGTCCCCCATCTTTTTAATCTTTTCCGGAAAGAGAAAAGACAAATTAAAAGCAATAAAAATCTTTAGCAAAAAGCTTGTTGGTAATTTAATGAGCAGTAAAAAAGAAAAAAAGAATTAAATTATTATAAAATTTGCCAAAACATGGGGAAAAAACCTAGATTTCAAAATAAAACTTGTATTTTTTTTTCATATGTCAATGCATTGACCGGGAAGCGAACCTGGGTCAGCTGCTTGGAAGACAACTTTGCTAACCGCTAGGCCACCAACACTTGACTAAAAGTTGTATTTTATGAGGAATTTGAGTTCAAAGAAGGTGTTAGCCTGAAAATGTTTATTGAAAATGCCAATAGAAAGATTATAAGAGAAATAGAATATAAATGACAGAAGTAATATGCTGAACAGCTGAATTAAAAATATGTGAAGATTATTTTTTAATAGTTTCACTGAGGAAACTTAAAATCATTGACAAGTAATATATTACAAAAAGTTATTATAGAAGGACAAAAATGTTAGATTTCAAGACTAATCTGAACCAGAATGTGCCAATTAATCTAAAAAAAATCATAGTGGTTAATAAATGGAGGAATTCAATTTATATTCATATAACAAAGAATGAAGTATTCATTTATTGTACAACTGGGGTGTAATATCTTTCATACTACTTGTAAGTAAGCTTCTAATAGAAATCATTTACAACATATTACAGTCTTATTTTTAAGTAAATTGGAAAAACAAATACTTTATTTTTGGTGCATGATAAGTTACTGAAAAAACCAAATAATTCCAGAAAGAAAAAAAACAACTTTTAGTTTATTAATTAGTTCTGTTCATTTAATTTAGCTGACTATAGTAAATAATTAAAAATTATCATGAACATAAGTTTGCAATGAAGATAAAAATTTAGAAATCATAGATAAAATTGAATAGTGTTTAAAGACAGACTTTATATTGTCAAAATATTAAATGATTGGACCGAATGTTTATTCAAATTATAAGCTGAATAAGAAATGAAAGATGATAAACAAGAGTCTAGAATTGATGGAAAACTATCACAAAACTTTTTAAACACTAAAAGATATCATGACTATGCAAAATAAAGTAAAAAACACATGTTAAACATATAACAACCGAATGTTATAGTGAAATCACTAGAATTTTCTTATTTATGTGGAATATTATTTATCAACAAACAAATACCAAACATAAAGAGATTGAGCATATTCTTCTGACAGAGAGTAGAGTTTTAATGAAAATCCTAAAATATTTTGTCACAATTATAGAGGCATAAATAAAAATGAATATCAATATTATTCATTAGATGACAATTTAAATATATATAAAACTGTAAAAGTTATAGTTTGAAGTAATATGGGCAGTTTTAAAACATATTTTACAATTTCATTACTTCTAAATATTTATACAATCTAAACCTTTCTGTTTTACAACTTTTTGAAAAAGTAATGTTTTCAATTGCTCTTTACAATTGTATTGTGGGTAAACACTTTAAAATACTATGTACAATAAGGACTGGGAATAGATGATTGATCAGTCAGGTAAGATTTAACTTTCAGTTGCAAAATAAATCACCAGATTAAATTATATCATTTTGGCTATATTAAGAGGTGATTTAATTTATCATAAATTATTTGATAATCAAGAAAATTGAAAATACTAAAAACAAGAGCATCATGAAAATATAAAAATAGCCTTTATCATCACAGTAATGAATATATCATTGATTAAAAAGTAATTCAACTAGTAAACCATTGTAGAGAATTTCTATTTAACATATTCCTAGGAGAATATATCAATTTCATAATAATAAATTTCAATGTTTAGAATACTACTTGATCGTATTTTCCATATTATAAAATTACATTTGTCATTTTATTTTCATAATACTTTTTTGCATAAGATTTTTTTTTTTTGTTAGCTATATTTGTACTAATGTTTTTATTTCCAATTTTTTTAAATTCTATATATTTTATTTTTCATTTCATTTTTCTTCTACTACATTTTAGGCTACTATTTATAACTGAATTCATTTTTTATAATTAAATACGATCTCATAATAGTAAATCGTTTATGCTCTTTATTACTACTTTACAATGATGATTTAGTATTATAAGGATTTGGCAATACAATAAGAAACACAAAGTTAATAAATACGATGCTGTTTATATACGAATAATATGATGTTTATTTTTATATTTTACTATTAATATTTTTATTCTTAATGTTTTTTTTTCTTTTAATATTCATTTTATCATTCATTTATTTTTGTTAATTAATTAAACGTATTAGTGGTACCCCTCCTCCCTTTCTTCCCTCTCTTTTCTTATGATCATGAATGCAAATCTTGGCATCACATTTTTAAAAAAATCTAAATTACTATTTTCAGTTTCTAGATAACTTTTCGCTTTATTTTTTATCTGAAGTATATATATATATACAATCTCGTAATAAAATATTCTTTTTATATTGAAATTCATGGTTTAATTATAGAAGTGAGTTCTTTTTATTATTTATATAATTAGTGATTCATTCTCCAGTGTTGCTAATTGATTGACATGTTGTTAATAATATTATCTGAGATGAATGTTTGTATTATATCAACTAGGGAATTGTTGTATTTTGAAACATTAATTTCACTATTGCCTTCATGTACATCTAATGATTTTTAGTTCTAAAATTTCTTTCTTTATTTTTTGCCTTTATATAAGAAAATAGGAATATTAGATAAAAGATTGAAACATGCAAGTTGAAGTAAATCTATTTTTTAAAAAAATGGGAAGAAGAAAAATGTCTATGACTTATAATTGAGAATTGTTGTAACTGAATTCTCAAGTGTAACCCTTATAACAAATCTAAATCAGTACATAGAATGAAGTTAGTTGGTTTGGAAAAAATAGATGAGTTTCCGTGTTAATGAATTAATGGCAGACGATCTTAATACTTAATGAAAATATTATATTTTCTTTTAGAAAATCTGATTTAACGGACAAAAAGAAATATTGCAGCATTATTTGAGTAACGGCTAGCTCCTTTTAAGTGGCAAAAGTGTGAAAAGGATTGACTCCAAGAATGCTGGGATTGAAGATTATTTTTTGTTACGTTTAAGATTAGTTTAATCAGTTTTTACATGGGGCTCTACAGGATTACTTCAAAAACAAGAAAAAAAAGGTACCAAGATTAAAATAAAAAGGCGATTTCACTAAAAATGAAAATATTGTATATAATGACTTCATTGTCTAAAATAAAAGTATAGTAATAAAAAATAAACAAACTACGAGTTATTTTCCATGCTTTATTAACATATACTTAAATATATAGAGATTACATACACACATAAAACGATGATTACTATGCGTATAGAAATTTGTAATTTGATTATACATAATTTACAGAAAGATGCACATAAAAATTGTATATAAAGATTGTTTTTTGTTTTTTTTTAATTTAACACTTTAATGTATTTTTAAACTTAAACCACTAAACATCCCATGATCACCGTTTCTTATGCTTGCTCATAACTGTTATTAAAACAGGCACTACTGTATGGAGATTTTTGCCTATTTTATTTTTATACTTCATTAGAATACTGATTGAATTAATTCACATACTAATTTTATTTTATTTTATTGTTTGCTTGTATACTAATCTGTTTTGTAAATGGGATTTTCAATTATTTTTTGTTTATAAATTCTAATATGATATTTTATTTTAAAAAATGTATAAAAAAACATAGTGTTGTCAAGCATTGGTGGTCGAGAGGTCAGCACAGCTGCCTTACAAGCAGTTGTCCCTGGTTAGCGGGTTCACTTCCGGCTGATGCTATGACACAAAAAAAATCATAGTGATGTTCAATTTAGTTTAGTCTAAAAATAGAAGCGCATCACCAATCTGAATTTTGGCAGCAGACCAACAAGCTCATCTTTTGCCCAATTCTCATTGAAACATGTTAAAATTATAAATAAATTGTTGTTTTAAATAATGTGTATCTAAATGAACTAGTCCTCGGGTTAGTTATTTATTAAAGCTTCCTACACTCAGTTGCTATTAACGACCTAAATTTAATTATATTCCCTCCTGCATGTTCCATTTAGAAACATTAATAATATTTATCTGAAATATCATTTTTTAAAAAAGAATTGATTGATAAACAAAGTGATATCCCAAAATTATTTTTAGTTAAACTCCGAATTGTATTATATCACTGTCAATCTACTTAAAAAAGACAGATAAATGGAGGAAAAAACAACAAACATTTGGAATAATACAGCAATTTCATTCAATCTCACTATATTTATGTCATATAATGTAAACTTTAGTAATTGATTGATCACATGTGATAGAGTTTAATGAATCCTTAACTAGTAATATGCCATCCAAATATCCGTAGAAGTTTCTAGCTTTTTAGTTTTATCAATAAAATGCTTTTGTAGTTTTGAACAATGTCCTTGAATTCAGCTTTTGAATGTAATGTATGCTTTCTCTAGCAGAAATGATTTATTTATTATTTCTTTATCAAGCTACCAGCCCAAATGGAAAAACTTGTACATTTTTTCAATACAAGTCCATTTACTTCCATAATTATATAAAATAGAAACCAGTTTTAGAGTCTATATATCATGATGATTTCACATTTCTAATAAGCTTAAATATGTCTAATTTTTGATCAAAATTGATCTTAAACAAATAAGACATTATATGGCCAATAAAACGAGACTTCCCATCTTATTAAGTTTATACCATCTAGTATAAGAGTTAGTAATTATTATATTCCAGATAGAAAGATTATTAAATCATTATCCAGTACTGTTCCATTCAAATATTTCCAGATTAATTTTTAGCTTATGGCTTTTGAAACATAGTAAGATTGGAAAAAATTATATTAGATAGTAAAAAGGTGTAAGCGAATATTATGTGATATCTTCTTGGTCATTTTATGATTTACTACCAATATGGCCGACAGTAAAGTTGCCTAAGATTTTAAAAATGGAAGACATCATAATATATAGAAATTGAATAGCTTTCAGTTCTACATAACTTTGCAAATCAATTGGTTTAGATTAAAACAAAACTACTTTTTATATTTGGACTATTAGCTTGATAGTATAACAAAAGGTGAAAAGTAGTTGCTAATGGAAAAATGCATTAGATCTATAAGTTCAAAATACACTTTATAAAATTCCAAACACTTCACTAATCAAAACCATGAGTTAGAAACCAGTCAGGAAATATTTGTATGGAACATCACTGGATAAAGATTTATACCATATGAAATCTATAGATTATTAAAGCTAACATTAGATGATATAAACATACTGAGATTGGAAGTAATTGCTATTAGATAATGAAAACTGCAAGTAATAATCATGTGATGTCTTGCTGGTCGTATGATGACTGGGAATATAGATTTATATATTCAACAATTTATCTTTGTTAGAGATACCTCAAGGTATTCCTAAATTTTTTGAAAATATTTTGTTATATCTTCAAAAGATATTATTTTATCAAATAATATGTAAACTATTACATTGTTTGATACTTTATAATTATCTCAGAATTGTGCTGCCATTATCAGCTTATTAGTAACAGTTACTACAAAATTCTTTAAAAATAATCTAAAGAATTAACTTCACTGTATAAAGATTCTTATCTGAACTGCATACCTATTTTTACATAAATATTCTGATAATATTTATAGTTTTTGATTTAAAATAAATATTTTTTATATAAGCTATATGGTAAATAATCAATGTATATTTTAGTTATAAATATTATTCTGTAATATAGGGGATTTGAACATAGACTTTCAAGCTCTTTTTAGCTATCCACTCTATCTCATACAACCTATACACATGATCACATGCATATGACAAATATAAATGATTTCCAATTTACATATTTTATGCTGAACCAGCACTTATCAGTTAGTGCAGATCATCTTCTCCCATATATATATATATTAGTGCTATGTTTATATTTGCTTCAAACTTTAATGGACAGGCTTTAATTTACTCCAGTCTCCAACTCTTGTCATATCTACCTTAGAAAATCTGACGATGGAACATGCAAATCCCTTGTTGATGTGAATATTATAATCATACTCATGTTGGTTTTAAGTTGTTCTAACCCTTCATGTATAGGGCCTTGTCCATTTAAATACATAGACTGCACACTGGTTATATATATATATATATATATATATATATATATATATATATATATATGTTTATAATTGTGTGGGAGATGATGATCTGGACAAACCGATGAGTTCTGATTTAGCACAAAATGTTTATATTGATGATCATTTCTCTCTTTCATATTGTGCGTGGTCTTGTGTATTGACTTTATGAGATTGAGCAGAGAGCTGAAGGGAGCTTGAAAATCTGTGTTCAAATCCCCTGTATTACATCTAAATTCCAAGTAATAAATTATACTTGTATTAACATATTAGTGTTATTCTGTTTAATAATTAATTCTATTTTGTTTAATTTCTTGACATTTTTTTTATTCTACATCCTATGATCATTGTACTTCCATGTTTCTATATTTTAAGTTAGACACTAGGACATTGCTGTGGTTATGTGCATTGCTGACTATATTCAGCAGTTTATCAGATAATATTTTACAACTGTCCACTTTTACAAAACAAATTTTATTATTTCTATATTATGTAACACACAAAAAAATGTTAATTTTTTTTTCCTCATGTGTCATAGCATCGGCCAGGAAGCGAACCCACTAACCCGGACAACTTCTTGTAAAGCAGCTGTTGCTGACCTCTGTACCACCGATGCTTGTAAAAGAAATAGTGCCAGACTTCAACATTACTATGTTTGTTTCAGTATTTTATTATTACAGATTAATATATGCTTTATAAATAATTATTTAATAGTTGGCCACCTCTCATATATACCTTTTCTATTTATGATTAAAAAATTTAGTTTAATTTAGAATAATGGCATGCACATTCAATTACTATTAACTAACTATTTTAATCTTTCTTTCTTTTTACTTCAATATATCCCAACAAAAGTGCTATTATAAGTCAATTCAGAAAACTTGTTTAGACCCAAGAGGATTGTCAATTAGAAGTAATTGATTGTTCCTGTTAACTTCAAAAGCTAATGTTACATTTGTTTACAGGGATAATAATATCATAATTCCATTCTTTATCAAACTAAACATCCATGAAAAAATATAATTCAGTATTTATATAATTCATTACAGGTATTTTTTTCTGCTTTAAATGCTATTTCTTTTAATTTTTTGCCTTTAGTTAATTTTGTTTGTGATATTGACTGTCATATTAATAGTTGTTAATGGCTAATTATATTTTAAATTCAAGTTTGAAAATGTGAAAATGAAATTTGATTTTTGTATTATCATAGAATTATTATTATTGTGAATAGTTATTTAAATAATATATGAAAGTTTTTGCAATATTTCAAATGCTTATTATTGGTTTTCAATTTAACAGGCACTATATTAGAATTGCAAATAGTCATAAAGTAACTTCAAACATGATTTTAAAAACCAACAAAAATAATTTTTCTGTCTTTAAAAAAAACGAAAACAAATAGAGCACCTTTTTATTAAAACTGGCAAAACTCTCTATACGTATTACCACACAGTGCAAGCCGGAGTAATCAATGGATGTCAGACGGCTTGTGCATAAAATCCCCATCTAGTGCCTACTCATCCAATATCCCGACTAGTTTCTGGCTTGTGGCCTTCACCATGAGAAGCCTTGCATCTGAGAGCACTGCAGCTAGATCTTAGGATCTAATGTAATCCTCCAGCAGCCACATTTATCTCTACTTAACTACAAAACTATGAGACTTAAATTGAAAACACTGATATTTTCAATCCAAGCTCATCAGCTTATATAGTCATATAGGTCTGAACTCAGTTCAGTGCCCATACATTTTGATGTCTTTGATTCTTTAATAACCATAGCCATCACTATTCTATTAGGTCTGAGTTCAGATCTATAGAATTATATAAGCTGATGAGCTTGGATTGAAAATATTATAGTATTTTCAATTTGTTTCATAGTTTTATAGTTAAGTAGAGATAAAAGGTGGCTGCTGGAGGGTTGCATTAGATCCTAAGTTCTAGATGCAGTGCTCTCAGATCCATGGCTCCTCACTGGTGAAGGTCACAAGCCAGAAACTAGTCTGAGGATATTGGATGAGTAGGCACTAGATGGGGATTTTATGCACAAGCCTTCTCGCATCCATTGATTACTCTGGCTTGCACTGTGTGGCAATACATATAGAGTTGCTTGTTTTAATAACAGTTAAGAGCAAGCACAAGAAATAGTGATCACATGATGTTTATTGGCTTAGAACACCTTTTATAAAACAGATAACTGCAAATTATTTATTTGTCTATGAGCTACATCTCCAGATTTTTCTCACATTAATAGAATAAAAGAATGTAATGTTGTTGATAAATAAAATATATTTAAATTATATTTACATGACATACCAATTTATGAGTTATCAACTGCAGCTAAAGCAGCATTATTTATAAAAAAATGCATTACAGTAGTCATTATTTCTGATTGTTTGATAATTCATGTATTATTATGTCATATAAATGTTATTTTAACTATATTTTTATTATCATTTACTCTACAGTTTTTATTATACTAACATAAACAAAGCTACAAGTATAGATAGTGTAATTTAGAAATATAAAATTGTTTTAATTTTTTAAAGACAATTTTACTTTACAATTTTTATTCCAATGGGTAAGCTTGTGGTTAAGACCTGTAGAGGTCCCTACCTTCGCATTTTTAACCACACATGCTTTAGGTTTATTGCCTTAGTAAATATTATTTACAACTGATCATAAATAACAATTTGAAGAGAAGGCTGTTCTAAAACATTATTTAAATAAATGTTTTCTATATTTTTTAAGGACAATAATTATTTGAATAGTTTAATTTAATTATTAAAAGCTCGAAGGTTGAAGAGCTTAGTTATTTCATAAAAGAAACACAATATAAAATTATTATAGTGAAAGAACTTTGAACAGAAATTGTAAATATTAATAATCTAAATGATGAATTAGTAATTTTTGATTTATCTACTGCTCTTGCTAATCTGATACTATCAACTTTATTAATTCTTATGTTCAATAATTAATGATTTGCCTTTTTTTTTGTCTAACTTAGTACTTCAGTAATTATTTTTTCCTTATAATTTTTTTAATTTTTGAAATTTTCTCTATGGAAATATTTCTATGTATTTGGCAAGTGCCAATAAATATCACATGATCACCATTTCCTATGCTTGCTTATAATTGTTACTAAAGCAGGCAAAACCCACTATACATATTGCCACTTAATGCAAACCAGAATAATCAATGAATGTCAGAAGGCTTGTGCATAAAATCCCCATTTAGTGCCTATGCATCTAATATCCCCAGACTAGTTTCTGGCTTGTGGCCTTCATCCATGAGGAGCCTTGGATCTGAGAGCACTGTACCTAGATCTTAGGATCTAATGTGACCCTCCAACATCCACCTTTTATATATACTTAACTGCAAAACTATGAGTCTTAAATTGAAAACACCTTAATATATTCAATCCAATCTCAGAGCCAAAATAACCAAAATGTATAGATACTGAACTGAGTTCAGACCTCTATGATTATATAGACTAATGAGCTTGTATTGAAAATATGGTGTTTTCAATTTAAGATTCATAGTTTTGTAGTTAAGTAGAGATAAAAGTTTGGCTGCTGGATGGTTGCATTAGATCCTAAGATCTAGGTGCAGTGCTCTCAGATTTAAGCCTCCTCACTGACAAAGGCGACAAACCAGACACTAGTCTGGGAATATTGGATGAGTAGGCATTAGATGGGGATTTTATGCACAAGCTTTCTGGCATCCATTGATTACTCTGGCTTGCATTGAGTGGCAATACATATAGTGAGTTTTGCCTGTTTTAATTTAGCAAGTGTTGTGTTTTAAATATTGTGATAGCTGTCAAATATTCTTCCAAGTTTTTTCTATCCATCAAAATTTGAGAATCCTTTAAATTAATGGCAAAGGAGATATGTAAAAAGTTACTATGCAGCAAAAAATCCAATCTTTCATCTCTGCATTGTGAACAGCTGAGTCACAAAACATTTCTTTATTGCTTGTAAAAATTGATGACTTGACCTTTGGCAATGAACTTTATAGAATATGTAATTATTTCAGTAAATTACTACTAAGATAATTATTTTACAAAGTCTGCTAAAATGATCCAATATCAGAATTATCAGATATATCTTAAATAACTAATGAAAATTTTTTATTTCTCTTTTCAAAAGATAAATTATTATCATTTATAAGTATGGAAATTTTGATAGAATAGGCTAAATTTTTCACGTTCTCTTTATACTGTTTCTGGAAACAGATGTGCATGTATTCTTTAACTATTTGTGCTTAGTTTCTCCAGAATATATTTTTCTGCTAATTCATGTAATTTTGAAAATTTTATAACAACCTGTCAAAATGGACATTATCTAAAATACAACAATTTTTATGCAATGTGTTCTTGTTATTGTCTCACATTATTTGTCATGGCATAAAATATATGTAACACTGGATGTTCTCAGCCTTTTAAAAGGTCTTTGTTTTGATGTGTTTAATTTGACATTTTTATTTCCTTTACATTAAATTCTTCATAATAAAAATTAAATATTATTAAATCTAATATTAAAAATTTTTTAAATGGTTAACAATTCTTTTAAAAGATTTAATATAAATATATGTTTTTTATTATTATTAAACATTGCTAAATATGTCATTCATCTAAACTATATTAGAGGATTAACAGACTATGAAAGTATTTTAATAAAGTTAAGCTAGAAATTAAAAAAAAAATTAAATATACCTGAAATATCTGACAGCAGTATGGCTTAAAATTTTATTGCCAGCATCAAGAAGAAACATAATAGTTTTATAAATTTATTAATAGTTGCCACTTATTAATACAAAACCCCAGCCTTTCAGCCTGTTGTTTTTTCAATAATTTATATATTAAATATAACACTTGTATATTTTTTTAATTGGTCGCTTTAACTATTTTTTTAAAGATTTAATGTAAAAACTATATGTTCTTTTTATTTTTTAAAGATCTAATATAAAATCTATATGTTCTTTTTACTAAACACCTTTTTTCATCTGAATTATATTAAGGGATTGGCCCACCATGAAAGCACTGAGCACATTAATGTCAAATTACAAATCAGTGTTTATGGCTGTTACTACAGCTGGCTCACAATATGTATCCCTAAATATACAAACAGTAGCCAAGCTAGCTCATTCAGGGCCAGTGGTTCTGTGTATTTTACCAGGAACCACCAAACAAACCTGCTAAAACCAGACAAATGCTGAAGTTACTACTCCACTACCATTGTGAAATTGTCTGTTATTTCCTTGGACTGTTATGTGATTTTGAAAACATTATCATCTTTTAATGATAAAATATGTGACATCAGCAAAACATTAATACACTCACCAATTGCACAATAGAGACAATAAAAATTTTATATATAAGATTAGTATATTCTGAAAATTTTGGATTTGTGTACAAGGTAAAAATGAGTAAAGTCTCGAATGTTATTAAGATTCTATTATATATCAAAAAATTATATTTTTTATAACATTATATTTATTTACCTCCATGCTTTTAATAAAAATTTGCATTATCTGTTATTTTTGCAAATGTTTTCTGAAGCCAAGAAGATTATAATAAAAGTAATGACTGTCATTTATAACTATTACTCCTATAATTGTTTAGTTTTATTAAAAAAAATTTGAAATAAATTTTACAGTATTAATATATTGAAAAAAATGCATATATACATATAAGTACTAATATCTATGAGTATTAGTATCTTTAATTACTAAAGAGCTTTGCAAATGACAGTATTCATATATATATATATATTGTGACAGAGTGGGTTCGAACCCAGTCACAACTAATATTATTTAATCGGTAAACATATGTAGATGTAGATATGTATAATATTTAATTTTTTTTATTACATGGTGGTGGTTACAAATACACAAACATGGGGGGAGGGACTTTGTCATTTTGAAATGATATATGTGCATGTGACAAATGTGTGTATGAATGGATTAAGTAGTGAGGAGAGAGAGAAATGAGATTTTGATTTTGTTTCACGCTTAAAAAACTAGAAGTTTCCAGTGGAATGAGATTTCATTTTCTGTTATATACAATAAAAGCTACGACACGAGTTTTCACATGTCTAACAGATCCAGTTAGTCCACATTGAAAATCGGAAGTGAGATAAAAAAGAAGCTTCTAGAACAAATGGAGGGGGCTATAAAAGTGAGCCACCCAGAATGTATTTGGTCTTTTGTCCAGCAGAGCTACAACCATGAACACCTAAATAGTTTTAAATATTTAGCTTATATAATGGTGAATTCAAAAAAAATGTCAGGGTAAGAGAAAGCCGCATTGGATTCAAACCCCTAGTTCCAACCTGCTGCTGCTGCCTCAATCAATGAAACCCTGATGCCTCAAAACAACAAATAATTCCCAACATGGAACCAAGATGAACCTCATCGGCCAATGGACATGAAGATCTCAAACCTTTACCTGGAATTGCTTGATTTTACCTGTGGAACAGAACTCTTGAATAAATAAAAAAATCTGCTTTTACTACTTCCCCGGGGAGAGTCAGGTAAAGAACATAATTACTGGTTTTTATTTTTCTTTATGAAAAGAATTTTTTTATTTACTATAATAAGTGAAGGTGATGTACAAACTATTTAATAAGGTTTCCTTAAAGCCTCGTTCCATTACGGACATAATAAAGTAGTGTCGGAAGTCACGTGATACAAACTTTTTCGTAGTATCGACCTTCACTACTTAAGTTATGTATGAGAGATATATTGGAAAAAATGACGTATGCATGCGATTTGAAATGACAGAGTAATAAATACATTGTTTTGTAATATTAAAAAAATATACAAAGAAAGTAGAGTGTTGAATTAGTTATTTATTTACAAATCCATTTATTTAGTTATTATTTTTTTTATGTTTTAAAAAAAAAGGAAAGAACTCTTAACCCCATTTGTGGCTACTCCCGGCTGTGACGCCACCCCACCATGAGACTGAGCTAGTAGATGGTCAAAACCTCTCTCACATTATGTAAATAGTGTTCTTGGTGGTAATATATCCACTTCGTGTAATTCTTATATTCGTATAAGATTGGCGCTTGGTGTCCTTCGGATGACCATAAATACGCGTTGGGGATATCTTACAGTTGCGAGAATGAATCCATAAGTTTTGAATAATAATATTTTAGGTCAAAACCACTTAATTAAATAAAAATACATAAGCACATATATTGATACATAGTAGTGAGAGGTATGGGTTTTGTTATAATAGTGTCCCAACTAAAGGGCTTTGAAGAGAATTAGAGGGGAATGGGGAGAGTTATGAGATTTCAGAAATACGTTAATAAAGCTAAAAGTTTTATATTTTTATTGAAGAAGGGTTGTTTAGATATATAGTTCAAATGAATTGTTAAATAAATCGAAGGAAGTTAGTTTGTTAAATGTATATCTATAAGAAATAATCATTTTGTCAGTTCGTAGTTGCGCGGAGGGTCAAAGATAAGCAATCTGTTTTTTTTTGTTTGTCTAATTTGATGAGGTTTTGAGAGTTAAAGAGGTTAACAGAAAGGCAGTGCAGTATGTTGGGATGGGGGAGTGGGTCTGAGGCATTAATCAAAGATAGAATAAAAGAAAAGAATTTTATGAAAACAAGGGCGCAAAATAATATGGAAAAAGAGGAACAGGAAAATATGTTAGAGCAAATTTTGAAAAAGCTTGAATGTCTAGAATTGAGATTCAGAGAAATAGAAAAGAGAATGGACAGATTGGAACAGAAAGTGGGAATCAAAGACGAAAATGAGTTGGGGAACAGGAAGGTGAAATGACAGATATGGAGAGTGAAGATGAACAAAAGCAAGGTGCTCAAGTAAACCCTCGGGAAAACCGGCAGTGGTAATAAGTCACACGATGGTGCAAGGGAGTGTGAATCAATTCCTAAAAATTCGTTCATTTGCAGGTAGGATGGGGGAACCACTGGTCGACCATCTATGTAGCCTAAAAAATATATATCAATATAAATCCCATGGTGGAAGAAAGTAAGGTAATTATCGCATGCGGCAACCTCACAGACAATGCCCAGTCATGGTGGGATGCACTTGGTTGACAGTCAGCTACCTTTTAAGAGTATAAAAAGAAGTGAGGGAGGCCTTTTGGTCCGAGGATAGGCAGGAGTTCATGCACTATCAAATCATGCAAGAAAAGTTTAAAGAAGGTTGCAACGATAGCTATTCGCAATTTTTTCATAAACAGGTGGCTAGACTGCGGACATTGGATGCATGCAACCTGACAGAGAGTCACATACTCTGCATTGTAAGACATAGCATGCCCATGAAAGTGGAACAGATGATCTTGGGGGGCAGGGAAAGCAACCATCGGAGAGATCGCTGAGTTGCTCAATGCCATTGACATGAGCTCGTATGACTAGGGTGGGTATCTTGAAGCAGTAAAAGAGGATGAAAGAGGGTGGAGAATGGGAATGGAGACTGTACCAAAATGGAGAGAAACACCTGAAGAGAAGAGACCACCTGAGAAGCCAAACGTTGGACCAGAAAGAGAAGCAGAGGGATACATGAGGCGAAACAGATAGCATTGTACCAAAATGAGCCGTTCAAAATTCGCAAAGGTATTTGAAGGCTTTTCGAGGAGGGGTATTGTGACAGAATGGGTTCGAACACAGTCACAACTAATATTATTTAATCGGTAAACATATGTAGATGTAGATATATATAATATTTAATTTTTTTATTGCATGGTGGTGGTTACAAATACACAAATGTGGGGGGAGGGACTCTGTCATTTTGAAATGATATATGTGTGTGTGACAAATGTGTGTATGAATGGATTAAGTAGTTAGGAGAGAGAAACAAGATTTTGTTTCATGCTTAAAAAAACTAGAGGTTTCCAGAAGAATGAGATTTCATTTTCTGTTATATACAATAGAAGCTATGACACAAGTTTTCACATGTCTAACAGATCCGGTTAGTCCACATTGAAAATCGGAAGTGAGATAAAAAAGGAAGCTTCTAGAACAAATGGAGGGGGCTATAAAAGCAAGCCACCCAGAATGCATTTGGTCTTTTGTCCAGAAGAGCTACAACCATGAACACCTAAAGAGTTTTAAATATTTAGCTTATATAATGGTGAATTCAAAAGAAATGTCAGGGTAAGAGAAAGCCACATCAGATTCAAACCCCTAGTTCCAACCTGCTGCAGCTGCCTCAATCAATAATACCCTGATGCCTTGAAACAACAAATAATTCCCAATGTGGAACCAAGATGAACCTCATCGGCCAACAGACATGAAGATCTCAAACCTTTATCTGGAATTGCTTGATTTTACCTGTGGAACAGAACTCTTGAATAAATAAAAAAATCTGCTTTTACTACTTCCCCAGGGAGAGTCAGGTAAAGAATTTAATTGCTGATTTTTATTTTTATTTATGAAAAGAAAATTTTTTACTTACTATAATAAGTGATGGTGATGTACAAACTATTTAATAAGGTTTCCTTAAAGCCTCATTCCATTATGGACATAATAAAGTAGTGTCGGAAGTCATGTGATACAAACTTTTTCATAGTATCGACCTTCACTACTTGAGTTGCGTATTTAGAGATCTATTGGAAAGAATAATGTATGCATGCGATTTGAAATGACAGTAATAAATACATTGTTTTGTAATATTAATAAAATATACAAAGAAAGTAGAGTGTTGAATTAGTTATTTATTTACAAATCGATGTATTTACTTATTATTATTTTTTATGTTTAAAAAAAAGGAAAGAACTCTTAACCCCATTCGTGGCTACTCCCGGCTGTGACACCACCTGACCATGAGACTGAGCTAGCTGATGGTCAAAACCTCTCTCACATTACGTAAATAGTGTTCTTGGTGGTAATATATCCATTTCGTGTAATTCTTATATTCGTATAGGATTGGCACTTGGTGTCCTTCAGATGACCATAAATATGCATTGGGGATATATTACAGATGTGAGAATGAATCCAGAAGTTTTGAATAATAATATTTTAGGTCAAAACCACTTAATTAAATAAAAATACATAGGCACATATATTGATACATAGTAGATATATATTCGGTAGTGTACACTTGTTTAGTGAGAGGTATGGGTTTTGTTATAATATATTGCTTATAATAACTTCTTTCATATACACTTCAATGCAAAAAAAAATTCTTTTATTTTTCTGACAGTTTCAACTGTCCAGCAGTCTTCATCAGAGCTTTTCAAACCTCATCTCCTTTTAAATAAAATTTAAAAAAAGTAAAAGAGAAGAATAAGAGCATATACTTCTAAATGACAATATTATTTCTTAGATATGCTTTAAATATCTATTTTCTCAACCATCCTTTAAACACTTGAATGAAGACAAATAAAAAAGATAAGTCTCCTATTTATTTTTTCACATGTCTTTTTTTTTGTACATATAAAGTAGAAGTAATGAAATAGAAGTTCAAAATATATTTAAAATAAACCACTGAACATCACATGATCACATGAATTTTTTTTTCAAAAATTAAATTTGATAATGGTGGTTGCTAGTCCATCAAAATATTGGATTGTAATGCATTGTAATGCAAAATAATAGACGGTTTATTCCCAAAAACAATATTATATATATATATATATATATATATATATATATATATATATATATATATATATATATATATATGTATAACCTTTCAGATAAGTCACATCGGAAAGAAGAAATAAATCATATTAATAGTGTTTTATTAGCAAATAATTATAATTATAAATTTATAAAAAAAAAAACCTTATTTCAAGCCCAAAATGGACAGAATAGGAAACAAAAAGATGGATAAATCAGCTATTAGGATTTGTATTCCATAGGTAAAAGGAACTACAGACAGTATTGAGCATATATTAAAATGCTATAATATAGATGCAGCATTTTCTACTCATCAAAAGATCAGCAACATAATAACTAAACCTAAGGATTCAATCCCTCTTGAATCTCATGGTATTTATCAAATCTCATGGGAAAATTGTAAAACTTCTTATATAGGTATGAGTAATTGTTGCATCAGTGTTAGGAGAGATGAGCATGCTAATGCAGATTCAGGTCATAAAATTGATTTTTCTAGTACCAGGATCATATCCAGATGTGATAAACTCTACCAGTGCTAAATTAGAGAAGCCATTGAGATACTTAAAAGGCCAGATTGTATCAATAAGCAAGATGATACATGCAAACTTCCTCCTATTAGGAAAGATTTTTTTAAAAAAACATTTTTAATTTAAGTTTTGCTATAGGTGGAACTCAAATCAGTGATTGTAGTGACTCTACAACCATCTTTCTACCTTTTATCCCCCAATGGATGACTTGTATGATCTAGTCAAAATGTTGGTTTATCAATATTTAACATTTTTTAACATGGATGAACCCGCAAAATGTCTTTTATATATATATACAGTAATAGTATATAATGAATTACTTTTAAACAAAATGTTAGAACAATTTAAAGTGATATTTACAAAAAGTTTTATATATTATAAAGAAATACTGCTTATAATTTTTATTTGAATAGTTGTATCAGTTAGATTAGTTAGAATAAAACTTTGTATATATGTTATTCTTTCATTTCAATACATATAATTTAATTATGTGAAGAAAGACATTTGAAAATGTTAGTGTCCACAAAATGTGTTCACACAAAAACACTGCTTATCAATTGGGCCAGGAAATTTGAAATCTTTAATTCATATGCTGATGATTTGGAATTAATGACTACTGAGCAAGAATAGTGAAGATATGTGAGAGGTATGAACAGAACCAACTTCTGACTGCTGGATTCAACACTAAATGTGTCTTTGTAGTATTTATTTTTTTCAAATGTCTTTATTCGTGTTATTAAATTATAAGTTGTGAAATAGAATGTTATGTGTATTAAAGGTATTACACAGAGAAAAATGTATAATGGAGTTGAATTCTTTATACTATGGTTGCTTTCAATAATATATATATATATATAACTCCTATCCCTTCACTGATGAAAGCAAATCAGCTTGAAATCAGCTGATCTGAGGGTGGAGCAAAATGAAAGAGACAGTGAATATTGACTCTGACATTTATGTAAACAGAATACGCTTGTTTGGAGGTCTTGGTAAAGCTCCATCTATTGATCATTAATACAAGCGATAGCAGGTTTTACATATATAAAACTTGTTTTTCTTTTTCATATATATATATATTGATTTTTAATTAAACTAAACTATATATCTGGACTACAAATAATATGGTAATTCACTGTCTTTATAAATGTTTACTATTAATCTGGGGAAGATGATGTCATAGTTGTGAGTGCAAGAAATTTTAGACCTTTGTATTACATAAAAATAATAAAACATTGTATAGAGCTGCAATCTCCAATAAATAGTGCAGAGCATTAAAGGGTTTTTAAAAGTATTGCAACTTAAACGAATGAAACATATAAAATAAAAATAATTATTTTCGTTTCATTTAAAACTTAATTTACTATAAATACTGAACACAAATATATACAACCTTTAAATAAACAAATAATGTGCAATAAATAATAACAATATATATATATATTGCTTATAATACTTATTTTATATACACTTCAATGCAAACAAAGTTTCTTAAAAAACTTCTTTAGTTTCCTTACAGTTTTGACTATCCAGCAGTCTTCATCAGAGTTTTATCAAACCTCCTCTGCAAATAAAGTAAAAGAGAAGAATAAAAGAACAAAATATTTAGTAATTGTCAATTTTAATGTAATACTAATATATTCTTCTATTCACCTTAATGCAAATATAATACTTTATTATATTCTATCATCAAAATGGCTGATAATTTCAAGAATCCAGTAGTCTTCCTCAGAGCTATGAAGTACACAATACATACAAATACAATTATCATACAATTATATATACATTTTATATGCATTAAAATATACAAACAATAATTTAATTATTTTTAATTGTAAATTATGTAGGTAAGTAAGTATTATTTAATTCTTACATGCTAAAAAAGCAAATAAATAATGGAGTTTTTACCCAGGATTCAAACTTTCATATGAATAGCTTGATTTTGGTTGCAGCATATTTTACATTTTCTTTTTGCTTTGCATTAAATATTAATGATATTAATTTATATAATATTTGTTTATAGTTGTCATATATGATATGATAAGTCTGATATCTAGATCGGTAATTTCCTCAGGTAAAGATTTTAATTTTGAATGAAAGCCTTGTATTACAGGTAGCCTATCTAATCCAAATATCACTGAATCAAAATCTTCCATTACGCAGACAAAATTAAAAAAGTATTGTTTTATTTTATTATTTTAATTACTGCTATATGAAAGGTTTATGCTCATAAAAATTATAAGTATATTTTGTATTTCAGTATTCTATTGTTATTAATAAAGAAATTTATACCGTTTATAAAATGTACTTTAATATATACAAACTATATACAGCAAATTTAGTGTTTATTTAAATTTTTATAAATATTTGAACTTATAAGGAAGAGAAATAAGATTTGTTGTGAAAATCCTAAAATGTCAAACCCCCCCCCCCTTTCTCTAAAAAGCCTAGAACCATGGATTAATGGTAGTACACTTCTATTTTTCAGTCCAACAAACAATGTTTATTTACAATATTTTCTATTGGCATTGTTTATTTTAAAATTATTATGTAAAAAGTATTGATTTAGGAAAATCATATTTATATTTAAATAAAAAATCTAGATCTAGAAATGAATAAAATAAGAAAATTGATTTTAAAAAATAAAAATAACACTAATGCATTACGAATTAGAGCCAAAAAAAAAAAAGTTGACGAGGGTATTTTTTCTTCACTGACCTTTATTTTCTTTCACAAATAAGTACTATATAAATATACTTATGTTTTTACATTTATCTATTTTTATTATTTAAAACATATTCAAATTAAGGTTTTTAATCATTGAAGAATTGAAAATTATTTTTTTCATTATTTGTGAGTTTTAATTAATATTTTAAAAAAAAGAAAGAAAACATAAATACTTTGAACAATAAATTAAAAATATAATTTATTTTATTAAGTAATTGTTATAAAAACAAATGAGAATAGTAAAGGAAAAATGAATTTGAAGTAAACCGTGTATAAACTATTAAATTATGAGCACCATATGGATTACTTCAGCTGTCAATAATTTATTCATTTAAACCTAAGAACTTTTAAAAAAGTTTTAAAATAGTGCTTTATCATATTTTTAAATACATATTGATTTAAAGTTTTGTGGAGAGAAAAAAGTTTAATTATAAAGACATACACAAACATGAGCAACTTTTAATGTGTACAATTATATAAGTGCGTGTGTGATGCTAATTGTCTTTAACTTCAAAAAGATATTAATTATAAAACTATTTGCAGCATTACAGTATTTGCTGATAAGATGGTGTAAGAAAAGTCAATCCTTTTTAATGAAAATATAATTTCTATATACTTTTTTAAAGAATATGTTTGCAAGTATAAATGAAAGAATAAATGTAAATGTAATAAATATTTTTAAAATAATATCAACGAAAGACAGTTATTTTTTTCTTTTCTTTTCACTTTTTAGTTTCTATTGATTGGGCAGTTTTCTTCAGAAACCAAAAACTACAAAATGTATTTTGTATTATTTATTATCGTAGTATTAAAGAAGTATGGAGAGATGCATATTGGGAGTAACAAGAAGAGATCGAAAACGAAATATATGGGCAAAAGAACAACCATGTATTACTGACCTCATTGATAAAATTAAAAGACTGAAGTGGAGTTGGGCTAGACATATTGCTAAAAAAGATGATAATAGATGGACAATTGAAATCTTAAACTGGATTCCAAAAGATTGTAAAAGACCCAGAAAGAGACCACATGTGAGATGGATGGATGAAATAAGAAAGTGTGCAGGGATGATGTGGAGAAGAGAAGCTAAAGATTGGAGAAGATGGGTTGAACTTGGAGAGACTTTCATCCTGCAGTGGATTGATGATGGTTGATGATGATGACGATAGTTGATATAAGGCAATATATGTTAATTTTTAAATTCTGACGTAAACACACTTGAGTTTGTAGATCAGTGGGTATTTAATGTGAGTTTGGAAGCTCCTGATATCTAATAAAAGGATTAAATAGGATGGTGTTTCAAAGCTATATACAAATTTTGATCAGGTTTTTAAATAAAATTATAGAAGTGTTTTAAAGCACAATTACGGAATTGTGAAAAAGATTATAAAATAATTACAAATCCCTAAAAACATTGAAATATATAGAATTTTGTTTTATTTAAATAATAATTTTGTGAAAAAGCTACAAATATGGTATTATTAATTATGTATATATTTATTAAACCAATGCATAAGGTTAAATTACATTCATTTATCAAAAAATATCATGACAACCTAATGTATACAATTATCAACAAATGCTGCTTAGTGTAAAGAATCTCAATTAGTAGCAGTTGTATAATAGTTCACATTTTGTTGACAAACCTTGATTATAATACAATAATTGTTTATTTTATTGTAAGGGAATCTTACCAAACACTTCAATGTATATATATATTGTGCCAGGCATTATCAAATGGCCTTGCACAAAGTATGGATTAAGCACAACAAATATATAAATGTGCTATATTGATAATGGTGTGGTCTGAGCATTAAAATACCCACACACACCAATTTAAATAATATGAAATTGACATGGAAAATATTGTAAAATAAGCTCATGTATTTTTTTTATTTTTCTATTTTGTATATTTTTTATATCACTTTATGTATTGGGCTTTTCTCTGAAAAATTCAAATAGAGAAAGGCAAACTTATTAAACAAGTGAATCAAATGTTGGAACATAGTAGTAAAATAAATAATTAAAGCAATTGTTCCAACATACTTGTACATTTTTCATTTTGTTAATTACTGCCTCTGACCAAAAGCAAAATGTTTGATAAGGCTATAATTAAAATGTTATTATTTTTTTTTTTAAATAGAAATTCTTTTGAAATGAATAGCTGTAATCAAGTGGTCTGAGCATTCAAGATGGATGTCAAACTTAAAATGTAGAATTTAATCGGAAAAATATAAAGGAATGTTTGCAATCTAAGTGATAAGCTAGATTAAAAGGATTGGCTGATTCATTCTTCTCAGAGGGATATCTGAATTGGTTCTTATTAGTGGGATGGATAGTGCTGTGGGATTCAGTCTTTCATTGGCAGCCATTCTGGGCAAGTCATTCTTTTCGTTGCTCCAGAATTCTCCAAGCGATCAGCTACTTAGAGAGTCATTTATGAATAGTACTATTAGTGACATTCGTTAGAACAAATCCTTTATACAGTTCTTTTAAGAACTCTTGTCTTTGTGGATTCGAATAACTATTGGAGACAGCCTAGGAAAATTTATTAAATAATCCTCGTTACTATTTAGATATATATAAAAAAAAAAGAGAATATGAAGCAATATACTAGAGATTCCGGCAAAATGACCATGGGGTAGACAACTAGCCAGTGCACCACCCTTTCTCTGTCCTAAGCCACCCAGATGTGACCACGCCAATTCCAACCACCCAGGAGGATGACCAGTGCCACCTTACTAAATGGAAGAAATCGTCACCACACAGCCAGTTAACTTGAAGCCCACTCAGCCCAGAGGAGAAGAATGAAGACGCAGATATAAGTTTATTTTAAGATATTTATTAACATTGAAATAATTAACTTTTCTATTTCCGATTAGATATGTTTTTTTTTTGTTATTATTATTTATCATTTAAAAATGAAAGAGTCTCTCGCATATGTATAAATTGATGGTTATTGCGGTCATAAATGGTAAAGCTTTTACTTAAATCCTTTGAGTGAATGTTTCTATTTCAAATTAGTATTTTCAACAAAGATTGCAATGAGATTTTTTTTTTGTTGTTGTTGTTGCTATTCGTTTTGCTGTTGTTGTTATTCCTGAAATTCGTCAAATATAAATATGCATGTATATATATATATATATGTATGCGTACATACGCTTATTATATTCGGTAAATATGATATCTCATGCTGAATATCAAAAAAAAATGTATTTAACCGTATATCCTTTTTAAGTTATTTTTTTTGTGACTGCTACACCTCACGATGAGTGTAAGAAGGGATTGATTTATTATAGATTCCCTATAAGCAAGTACTCTAATAACTTTATATTTAAAATAATAGGTGTATAATTGGGCTGCACGTATATACACGTATAGAAATTTATCTTTGGCAAAACGGAAATAGATACAGTACCTTATGGTGAGTACGATATGGTATCTGAGCCAATGCAACATATTGACTTGTTGAAAATATGAAATTAGTGATATATTTCATTTTGCAAATATGCATAGTTTTTATTATTATATTTCCTATCAATAAAAAGGTTTTAAAGTTATCAGTAAAAGCGTATGCCTGTATGACCAAAAATCTCATATCTGTATATCAAATCACACAACTTAAAATTTATTTCTATTGGGTAAAAAGAGCTCAGACCACTTCCATTACTTATAAACATTGTCAATAGTTTTAGGGAATTATTATTGTTCTTATTTAAATTTGGATTTTATCTATTTAAACGCTTTGAAAATCTATATATATTGGGATAATTAATTATTTAGTATTTTGTTATTATATCATCATTTATATGAAATGGTAATGGGTATTTGGGACTAAATAAATATTTAATCACATTATTAAACTTGTTTCATTTTTATAGTATTAGTTATATCAATAAAATGTGTTCCTTCCTTATCAACCACATACCTGTAATAATCATTTAACTGACCCATTTGAAGACCCTAGATGTAGAGTGACTTGAGCTAGCCACACGGGATATCGCTCTACCGGGGTGTTAAATCTTATTCTTATGCTCCGCTGAACATATGGTATTGCACACCCTTCTAAGAGGGTGAAAAATTCATTTTTTGATTTTTTTCTAGAAGTGGCGCGCAAAGGTCTATTTTGTAAATAGATTTTTCAAAGGTGTGTACTTGCCATTGTTCTAAATATTCGGGCATTAAAATAAGAGATCAACTAAAGGGTGTTTTAACTGGAAGATTCCTGTCAACCCACTCTTTCTATCAGTTTAGCCGGAAGTACTGATATATATGAGTATAGAAATCGGCTAAATTGATATCCATTTCTTTACCTGTTAGATCTTAGTCACTTCATGCTCAGTGCAAGATTAGGAAAAGAATTCCGCAGGGAGTATGGTCCGGTACAATATATATATATATATATATGTGTGTGTGTGTGTGTGTGTGTGCATACTAAGAATATCTAAATTAACATATAATATAAACAAAATTTTTAGAATATTATTATTAATAATAAATTTGGATTTTATATCTACATATATATTTATAGTACTGTGTGAGTGATCAATTATTCACAATTACCTGTACCTGACTTTTTTTTTTATTTAATATTTTTTTAAATTAAATCCTAATGAAAATGTAATGACAGTTTTGTTACTATCAGATGCAGTTGCACCAATTATTTTAATATTTTTAAGTCTATAATAATATCAGAATATATATCACCATATCTATTTGCAATCAATTGCTTAGAATTGTATTATCCAGATTCTCGGAGACAACAGAAGACCATCAACCATAATGTTCTTACAGTTCAGATAATTTAGACATATTTTTAATTAGAGGGGTTTGAACCCAGACTTTTAAGCTCTCTTTAGTCATTCATTCCATTTTACACAAGCAATACACACACATGTTCCATACATGTGAAGAAGATAAATGATCTTCAATATGCATACTTCATGCTGAACTGGTACTCATCAGTTAGTTCATATAGTATACATACTACACTTATATTTAAATGTTCCATACTTTTAATGTTTTTCCCATTATAACCAAAAAATTATCCCTTATTTTAGTTACAATTTTAGATGATACAGGTGCATAAGTGATAGTGGACCAAATCTCTGATTGATGATTCATTTTTTTAAACATATGACCATATAACCAATTTCTTATTTCTTGTTATGATGAAAGTATTTTATGACTTTTGTATTTATTGTTAATTGTGGGACAGTACCATTTAGTACAGATATAATTCATATTATTTAGAGTATAAAAGGTTTTGAATAAAAAATGCAAAAAAAAAAAAATCCTGTATACATATTTTTGAAATTATGGCACAGAGCTGTATTTAAATCACAAAAAAATGTTATTTAATAAATTCACAATTGATATTTGAGAACATTACATTAATTAAGAAATGAATGCCACCATAAATTGCAATGTCTTAATTATTTATTACTATTTTATTTACCTTTTTTTGTATAGCATACAATTAAAATGAAGTAGTTTGACATAATACACTGGACATTAGTTCAAATAAATCATGTTGCTAAGAAGAAAAATAATTTAGTCAAAAAAAAGTAAATAGATACAAGTAACTGAAAAAAAATTGTACTATTAAACAAATGTTCATATATGCATAAGTGACTCATTTATACCCACTTATTTATATTAACAGAATATTACTATATTTACTGTTTTGTTTTTTATTTATTAGAAAATATTGAGATTCTTGATATTGTTTATATTTTTTAGGTGTGAACTGTTTTTCATGTACACCTTTATCCTGCTTAGCAATGGCAATTGGTCCTCCAAAACTCATCGTTAAAGAAAGAATACCGTATACAGAATATGTATTTATAATGTGGGTCTATGGGAAAAAAATTGGTCGGTTCCAGTTGACGTAAAATATCCACATTGGTTTCCAAGCTCAAAGATTTTCTTGATTTGTTCATGGCAATGATGACTAAATATGGTATCTAAAAATAAAAGTTTTATATCACTAGGAAAAAAAATGCATATTTTCACTGTTTAAAAAGTACAATACAGCAAAAAGAAAGAGAAAGTGAAACTAAATTTGAATTTAAGAGTTTTTATATTCTTCCGCAGAAGGTTTTCATCGGAATAAAAAAAATCCATACTGAAGTGCATTTTTTAAAATTTGTATTACAGTACATATTACTGTACATTTATGTTTACTACTTATGTGAAATTATTCAAATTAAAAAACAATGTTTAATTATAAATTATTTAATTAAACATAAAGACTTATTACTGTACTCCGGAGTAACAAAAGGCTTAATGCGTATTGTAAATCAGTCAACTTTAGAAAAATAAAAAAATCAACTTATTTTAAAAGAAAAAAAATCTAACTTGTAATTTTTTAAAACATATGCTAAGTTTATTTTTCTTACTGTATATTTTTAGTAATGTAATAGTGCCTCTCCCCACCCCATTCGGGTAGAAAGATTATTTATTAACACTTATTTTAAATGCAATCTGTTTTTCTTTTTAAACTTTTTTTTAGATGTTTTTCTTTTGATTTGAAACCACTTGAGTGTACATAATTAAGGAACACACACACCCAATTTAATATTAGTATTTAGTGTTTTCCTGAAAGTTTGTGATGATGGTATTTTAGTTGTACTGTTTTCATCATCTAATATAAGTGTTGAATGTGTAGAAAAATTAAACTTTATTTAAATAATCCAAATACTGTACATTATATTTAAATAAAGTTTAATTTTTCTAAAGACATTCAACACTTATATATATATATACACCTGGGTCTCTTTTTACGTGGACTTATTTAACACGATTTTGAAGTTACGCGATTCGTGTTTCACCGGAAGTCGAACTCCGATATTGCACTATTACTTTAAATAATAAATTTTGCACACTCATGTTATATTGAAAGTAATAGCACATTATTAAAATTCGACTTTCAACTTAGTAATTTCAATATTTTCAGTGCTTTATAATAGTAAGATTTTATGCAATAATGAAATTAAAATCATGATTTCCACATTTTATGTATACACACATTAAATTTTACAAGATTATAATGTAAATTTGTTCAAACATTGTGCGTGTTAATTTTGCATTTTAAATCACATTCTGTTTTTGCTTTTTAAAAAAGAACATTTAATCAATTATTAATCATTTAGTGTCTGCAAGTTTATTTTTAAAAGATGAGTAATATCAGTGGGCACAATTAAAATTGAAAATTAAAGACAAAAATAAGAATTTAAATTTTAGTTGTTAGATTAATTACTAATTACATTGTCACCAGAAAACCATTAATTAACACAACATGAGAGTGATGTTGGTGCTAGTTGTATTTCATCTTGTGAAGAATCTGATTTTTTTATCAGTTTGCAAACGAACTTGTTTACCGGCAAATAGCGATAATAATTAAAACGTGTATAAAAAAAATATAAATTACTGTAAATTATGCATAAAAATATATTGTTTTGAATAAAATTAAATATTATAGTTAAAAAAAGTTTGTCTTGTATCAATTTTTTTCAAATTTGAAATTTTTTATTAGTCATATTTTATTTCCTTATTTTTTTTTTGCACAAATTTTAAAGTAAATTTTACATTGGTGCTTTGCTTTTACGTGAGTTTTGAAAAATCACAGTCTGTATCCCTCCCTTTTCAAGATAAGTTACGTCTATTTTTGCACGAATTCATTTGTGCGTGTTTTCTGAGGAACCTATCTATCGTGTAAAATGAGATCCAGGTGTATATATATATATACAATATTATAAATTTAGTAATTATATATATTTTAAGTTTATACATTCTATATTTATAATACTGAATGCAGCACTAACATTGTGTTTTATGAATAAAATATTGTATGCGCTATACAGTAATGTACTTTTGATTTTGGGTAAAATGAATTTAAAATACCTATTCTCTGATGTCATCAGTGACGCAAAATTCAAGATGGCTGCCAAAAAATTTTTTTTTAATTTTCCCGATCGTTATAGTGAATAATCGATTGTAAATCAAAGTAGTGGGTACAAATTGATGATGATCACTATTGTGAAATATCGCTAAGTAGCCAATCACTAAGCGGGGTAAAGGTGTATTTACATTTATAAACCAATCTAGATTTGATACATTTTTGGCATTATTATCTAATTAATATATGTTTTCAGTGCAGTTTCAAAATTAAAATTGACTATTTGTTAGTTTGTTTTCAAAGTTAGGTTATATTTCCCTGTTTAATGAGGTTTAATTAAACTTCTTTGAATTATAAATACCAATTTCTTTTAGTCAATTGTCAATATTTAGTGTGTATATAAAAATATTAGACCATAGATAATGATACATATCCATCTTTAGCACAATTAAAAAATTGAACTGACAATAGGTAGGAAATAAAATTACATAGTTATTTTGGAATAATTTAAACTCACTATTATCTGATTGTATATTAATATTCAAACTTTGTTACTAATTACTTTATTATTAGGATTACAATTTGTTATACTCATCTATTTGGGCTTTACAACTTAAACACTGTAGGATTTAATCTCTTTCAAATATTTTTAAAAGCTTGCACCAGAATAAATATTTTGAACTTTTTAATGAATTAATTTTAAATTATAAAAATATACTATATTTCTCATATTTGTGTATTTGTTATAATATTTAGAGTTATCTTGTTCAGTGAAAGTTCTCATAAAAAAGCAAAGTATAATGAAAGAATATATAGCTAGTAGATGAAATTTGTGATTACAATTTAATATAAGTGTGTGTTATTGATTGTTGTGTGTTTAGGTTTGGATGTCATTTGGACAGCTAACCATGACATCTGATTGGGTGTCAGTTAAGTATTGTAATGAGCGCTAGAGATTTGGCAGTATCTCGATTTAGTATAAGTGTGTGTTAGTGATTGTTTGTACTATGGTGACCATTAATTAATATTTAAGGTTGATTAATAATTATTTATTTATGTCATAATATTTGATATTTTTATATGTTTTATTAATCTATTAATTTAATCCTAAGTTTCTATAATTAAATTTATCTAAGGTATATAGTATAAATAATTAGAAATATTACTCTTTTTATTTATCCACATAGATACTCTCAAGATTATATAAAGATTAAATTGTATATTCAACTATACTTGTAGCATTGATATTTTTATAAATATTATTATTCACATGAGTTAATTATATTTTCATTTTATTCATATGTGAACTTTATAAACCTCTAATGGAATGTCTCTACTCTTTGGAGAATATTATAAGTTGAATTCATATTTTACTTTCATATGAAAGAACTAAATTTATAAATCAGATACCTAGACAAAGCATATCTTATTATTTAATTAATTAAAGATACTATAAAACATTGTTTGGTTTTGTTCATTATTTATAATTAAGTTATTTGAATAAATCTCCAATAAGATGTTTTATTTCGCATCACATCAAAATAACCATACATTTAGTTATTAATAAAAATAGGATATATTTTCATAATTAAAGACATCATAAGAATATTTATAATCATGGAAAAAAACTTAATTTATTATTTTATTTATTTAAATATATATTTTTAATATTATTGCTAATAAATAAATCATATATTTTATTATTTACCTAGTCTTTGTCATTAATTCATTAATACTCAATATCTATTAATTTTATAAAAGAAATATGGTCATAAAATTTTATAAGTATTATACATAATTTAAATGTATTCTGTTTGATCTGAAAGGTTTTTCGTTATTTTTATACACTTATACTATTTCCTTTAAATATTTAGTTGTTTGTGATATGAATAAAGTAGAGTAAAATCATCTTTGCTATTTAATCATATCAAATATAACAACTTATAATTTTTAAAGATTTAAAATCTTAGGAATAGTATGACTTTGATAAAACTTCAAAATGTTTTCAGGTAATGGACGATTATAAGCAATCATTAATTTTATTCATGTGGCCAGCCTATAGTCAAATTAATAGTTATTTAATCAGTTGATAGAAACATATATTTTTTTTTTATTATTATTATTATTATTATTATTATTATTATTATTATTATTATTATTATTATTATTATTATTATTATTATTATTATTATTATTATTATTATTATTATTATTATTATTATTATTATTATTATTATTATTATTATTATTATTATTATTATTATTATTATTATTATTATTATTATTATTATTATTATTATTATTATTATTATTATTATTATTATTATTATTATTATTATTATTATTATTATTATTATTATTATTATTATTATTATTATTATTATTATTATTATTATTATTATTATTATTATTATTATTATTATTATTATTATTATTATTATTATTATTATTATTATTAGTCATTTCACAAATATGTACTCAAATGTTACTGAAAGTGATGTGATTAATATTGAGTCTGATAATAAAAGAAGTTGGAATATTGATGTAGATAAAATTAATATTACTGATGTGCTTAATGCCATAAACAAACTTAAATCTAAATCATCTATGGGATATGATAATATTCCTAATTTTATTATTAAGGGTTGTGCAGACTGTTTGGTAATTCCATTGCGTTATATAATTAATTTGTCTATTGAAAGATGCATTGTTCCTGATATATTTAAAATCTCTAAGATTGTGCCTATTTATAAAAAGGGAAATAGAACTGATCCATGTAATTATAGACCTATTTCAGTACTGTCTTCATTTGCTAGGATTTATGAAAGATGTATTTACAATAATATCATTACAGATATGGTTAAGGTCTTGCCTAATTATCAACATGGTTTTGTACCTGGAAGGTCTGTTGATACTAATTTAATGGTAATATCAGATCATATTGCTCATTCTCTTTCTGAACAGAAGCAACTTGATGTTATTTATTTTGATATGTCACAAGCATTTGATAATGTGGCACATAATCATCTAATATATAAACTTAAGTTAATGGGAATTAGTTCTCATTTGATTGCATGGTTTATTAATTATTTGGAAAATAGATTCTCCTACATTTATATGGATAAAGTTAACTCTAAGTTATTCAAAAATAAAATTGGGGTACCTCAGGGTGGAATATTAGCACCTTTACTTTTTAATGTTTTTATGATTGATCTTGATCAAAATATTAAAAAAAGTATGATACTTACCTATGCAGATGATTGTAAATTATTTAAAAGAATTAGTACATATGAAGATCATATTGATCTTCAAAAAGATATTATTTATTTTAAAGAATGGTGTAAATTTAATAATATAAAAATAAACATAAGTAAAACATGTATTGTTTCTTATACCAATAAAACAGATAGATCTGTTTATTATTACATGATTGATGAAGATGTTATTATATACAAAGATGTTGTTTCTGATCTTGGACTTATATTTTGTAAGAATTTTAATTTTAATGAGCATGTAAAATATATTATAAGTAAAGCATATAGACGGATGGGATGTATTTTGAGATTTGGCAGAGACTTATCTCCTTGTATAAAGTACATGTTATTCTGTTCTCTTGTTGTACCTTTATTGAAGTATGGATCTTCTATATGGAATTTGGATTTGGCTTACATTGAGTCTAAAATTTCTAATGTAGAGAAAAGATTTATTAAACTAATAAAGGGGGAAAATTTAAATCTTAAAACAATATTAACTGAAAGAAGACTAACTAAAGATATGGTATTTTTAAAAAAGTTGATTGATGGAAAAATTGATGTAAACGATTGTATATCCAAAATTGAATTAAGAGTTCCTTCTCATTCACTAAGGGAAGTGTACACTTTTAATATTAATAAAACTAAAAACTCTTTATAAATAAATCTGTCATTAACAGATTACAAAAATTATATAATCAAAAATTTAATGACATTGATGTTTTTTTGATTATTTTATAAATAATGTTAAAAAGAAATTGAATCTATTGTAGATAACATGTGTTTATATATATTTTAATTATGAATTGTAATTTTCCTTATTGTATATTTTTATTAATGTTACTATATTGAATAATGTTTTGTTTGTTTTGTATATTTATTTGTAATCTTGTGTATTTCTTTTAAAGCGAAAGTGTTGAAATGCACATAATAAATAAGAATTGAATTGAATT